>JAVKPL010008414.1:0-113055 GCA_032173675.1 Gastrolobium villosum | reverse complement strand
TATTTCTTATGTAACATAAAAATAATAAATTCTATGATTTGCGTGACTATTTCTATTAAGGGAAAAATGTTTATCATTTCACTTTCACAAAAAAGTGAGACCCACACCTTTATTTTTTTTGTCAATTCTCTCTCCTCCTTTATCTATCTCTTTCTCTCTCTTAAAATGACACAACTTTACATCCTTTAAAATGACACAACTTTACATTTTTAAAATAACACACACTTTACCCTTCTATCGATCACACATATTTGATTTTGGAGGTATAGATATGACTGTAGAAATACACTAAAAAAAAGTAGCCCTGTGCTATAAAACCTGTCATATAAAAATTTGGCCTATTGTATAGATCAACTCTAAAGAGCTACATGATGACAACTCTAACCATCAACAGGAGAAACATATGTGTGATTTTGGAGGTATAGATGTGACTGTAGAAATACACTTAAAAAAAGTAGCCCTGTGCTATAAAACCTGTCACATAAAAATTTGGCCTATTGTATAGATCAACAGTAAACAGCTATATGATGACAACTCTAACCCTTTTGTGAGGGAACACGATTTTAATTAAATGGGTCTATTTTGAATTTTTTCGGAATCACGATGGATCTTTTTATTTGCTAAAGACTAAAGCGGGCATTATGAAATTTACTGAGGACCAAAAAGAGTATGTACTCATAAAATATTGTACGTTGGTTAAAACTTGTAGCATTTTGCCAATCCAAGAATTGTATACTGTAAATGAAAATTTTATTTATTTTTTGAATAAATTCAAAGATATCCTCCGGATAGGCGGCGGCGGCTCTCCCCAAATCTTTTTTTTCCATTCTCAGAATTCAAACTCAAAACATCTAATTAAGGGGTCCAGCCTCCCTACCACCAAATGAATTTGGTGTAAATGAAGATTTTTTTGGAAGTGCTTTATATTCAATTCGACAAAGGAGCTAGTTAACTTTGACGCATCCTTGGGCCAAAGTACGGTCAACCAAGTTTTCTCTCGGTCATGGTTAGGTTATCAATGAGGCATTACACAAGTTATTCATTGGAATTTATCCTTATTCGTAGAGGTTCTCATTGATGTTTTCTTCGTCACTTAACCAGAATTGCTATACAACTGTCGTGATATTTTAAAATTTAAATATAAATTTAAAAAATTATTAAAATTATATATAATTTGTTTAGATAGATATTCTAATATAAAATAAAAATAATTAAAACTATAATAAACTAACGTTTACATAATCAATTCAAAAGAATTTGAATTCAAAACTTTTATTTAAAAAAAAAATTAACAATGGCATATCTCATTCTTTAAGAGAGAGTAAAACAAGACATTATGCGACTGATCACACGAAAATAGACTTTAATTTAATATATATATATATATATATATATATATATATATATATATATATATATATGGATAGGATCAACTTAGACCGGTGTAAGAATAATAAATCTTAGACCAAATCTTAAAAAAGTGCAACGTAAATAGCTAAAATGATCATAATATTTTAGAAAAAAGATTTGAAAAACTAAGAATTTTCAAAGTGTATAATTATGTGAAGTAAAAAAAAATGCTTTATGCAGAAGAAGCACATGGCTCATTGAAAATTAGGGTATGGTACTCACCTTGCTCTTCTGGACTCTAATTTAATATATAGTGTATTTTTTTTTCGGTAGAGAATATACATAATTATATACTGTGCATTACTCATACATTCATGAATGCATGCGAAAAAAAAAAAGTAAACGAATAATATTGTTAAATGTGAACTAGTAATCTTCACTTCCTCACCCGTTGAATATTTATTTTGCAGATATCAATCTCAATTTAATATATATTATATATATATATATATATATATATATATATATATATATATATATATATATGGGAAAAACATTTCTCAAGCAGCTTGAGATAAGTTTATCTCCAGCTAGCCCCAAAATTACGTCGTTTTGATTAATGAAGGGTGTTTATGTAATTCTAGGTGAATTAATGAAGGGTGTTATTATAATTTTATTTTTTTTTATATCATATACATTTTACTGAATCACCCTTCATTAATTCACCTAAAATTACATAAATACCCTTCATTAATCAAAACGACGTAGTTTTGGGGCTAGCTGGAGATAAACTTATCTCAAGCTGCTTGAGAAATGTTTACCCCATATATAAAGGTTTATTGTTTCTCACATTGTAAGAGAGAAATTTATTTTCTACACACACATAAAAATATGTGGGGCCCATATTTTCTCTCTCTTCTCCTCACATAGGCCCTATACACTTTTATATATGTATAGAAGATAAATTTATCTCCTACAACCTGATAAACATTAAACTCATATTTAAAATACTTTCATGATTTGTTCTGTTTTTTTCCTTCTTTCTTGTTTGCTGTTCTTTTATTTTGTGGGGGCATTGCCCCTTTCTGTAACCAAAAAAAAAAAAAAAACTTTCATGATTTTTTTTCTCTTTTCTCCTCAATGGCCCCATACACCTTATGTGTGTATACAAGATAAAATTATCTTATACATGTATATGAGATAAATTTATCTTCTATACATATATAAAGATTTATAGGGTCCATGTGAGGGGAAGAAAAAGAAAGAGAGAGAAAATCTGTCCCACGATAAATAAATATCTCCTAACATAGTTATAACATTTTTTTTCTCTCTCCTCATTTACATTTAAGAATCTTTCTGCTGACGTGGAGAGAGAGAAAAAAGCAATTCTAATGTTATAACTATCTTCTCCCGGGAGAACATAGTTATAAAAGGATAGTTATAGATAACCTTATTTAAAGTGAATGTAGAAATATTTTTTTATATATATATATATATATATATATATATTCTCAACTCCAAAATGATGTCGTTTTGAATAAAAAGAGAATGATATGTATTTGTATGCGGGGCAGGTTATATTTACAAATTTTTACAAACTACACTAACTACTACCGATCATACTTTAATCATGTAGTGTACGACAGGTCGTACTTGGTGTAATTTGCAAAAAAAAAAGTTTGTAAATTATCCTACATATGCTTCCAAATTTTCTTATTGGCTAAATATTGTTAGGTCTAGAATTCGGGTTATTAGGGGGGTGGTGTACTCTTTGTCGCAGTACAAGAATTGGGGATATTTGGGAGGAGTTGCATTAGTACCTAAGGTGCCAAGTGCTGTCCAGATTAACCCAACGAGGTAGCCTTTTGTGAGGTATTTAGAAGGATGAGGAAAGAATTTGAATTCAGTAGTGTTGGAAGATTGTCCTTAAAGCAAGGCAACAGAGGCCTATATATTTAGGGGACGAAGATAACTAGACACATGTATATAAGAACATTGAGGTAGTATCCATTAAGTAGGTGGCCTCGAAGTCTGTTTTAAAAGTTGTATTGGTTAGAAACCCATTACAGCAAGCAAATCAGTTGTTTAGCGGACACGCTGAATTCAAAGATGATATTATATTGAAATTATAAAGTTGATCTTGCATCACTGAATCCTTTGTCTCATAGTAACACACAATCGTCCCGACAAGATAACTTGGCTGAAGGATATAAAGTCTTTGTGTGTGTGAACCGTTTACTAACAAAATACAACTAGGAGGGGTAAAGGCAATGAAATTTTGCGATACATGAATAAGAAATGTTTGTTAAAGATGAAGAAAAAATGGTCTCTCTCTAATTAACTCCTTTTGCTGTTCCATATAGATGTTGACACTTAATAAGTTGATTAAATAATTAAGATTTAGGTTTGAAAATGTCTAACTTACGTAAGAAGCAAGAATGGCACAATTTTTGTAGGGAGCAATGAACAAAAGCATGGTGGATCCATGTCTTAAAGTTCGAGGTCTTGGAATTATATTATGATTAGTTTCTGACTTCTTGACATAATATAAAATCTTCTTTAACCAATAAGACTTGGATACTTGTCAATATAATTTCTAGATTACACTAAAATTTCAATTTTCATGGCTTTAGGAATCGTTGGGTATTCTCAATCGCCAATAGCCAACTACAAAGGTCTAAACATATTGAAGGCTTATACATTGTAATATTGGATTGCAAATTTTTCGAATCACTTACTTTGTACAAAGTAATAACCTTTTACTTTGTATTCCATGCACTTCATTAATTTAAGATGCAGGAGGACAGTATGAGTACGAAATTTTGCAACACAACAAGGTGCATGAGGACAATTAATCCACCAACATATGACATTGAAGGCTTATAAACCGTGCAAAGAATGACTTTGGGGTTACAAAAAAATTGATGAAGATTTGAGCGTTTGCTGCACCAATTTCTCCTCCACGTCTCTAACTGCACCACCCTCCGAGTCAAATGAGTCACATCATTTACGTCCTTTTCAGACAATGAACTATATCTCTAGTCTACTACTACCTTGGGTTTGTCCCCACTTTTTAACCTAGAGGCTTTTCACTGTTACAGTTTGTTTAACTACATAGCTACATCTATTTTCAACGACTTGGATAGATTAGTTTTCGCTTACCTGTTTTGATATTAAGATAAAGTTGTACAGCATGTGTGTATATTTTACGTGCCAACTTGGCCTTGAACGCACATGCATATGTGGTATTTGGTGTGTTTGATTGCAGGTTGAATAATGATAGTTACACATAATTAAGCATTATGGATTCACCTCCTCATAACTCTAAATTAACAATCAACCACCATTAATTTAAGTTATCTGTTTTAGAATAATAATTTCTCCTTAACCTTGTGGTGATAACCAACAAAATAAGATCCATCATACTAAATCATTAAGGAATATTAAAAGATGGAGGTATACATGTCTCCATAGCAATGAAATAACTTCGATCTTCACCTTTGGGGTATGCGATCTTCCTCAGTCAAATAACCATAATCCTCATTCTTTAGTGTGTTTTCTCTCTTGATGGAGAAGAGAAACTAGAGTTGTTATTTGACATATTGGGGACCATAACCCTTTATAGTGTTTATCTTTATTGTTGGGCCATAAGCTCCCATTATACCTAGTTAGCCCAACAATGGCGTCCACCCATTTGTTCCACACTTAGAAATCTATTTTGACATCTTTATTTGATCATTTTAATTTACCTAATATATATTAAATAACATAATATAATTATTAATACAGTATGTATCCCACAAACAAACACGTTAGGAAATAAAATTTCCTAACAATATGAAGTTTGTTTTCCTTTGTTAAAGGTTTGGAGTTCAAATCTTAAGAATGGCGAAAATGATATTCATCCTTATCAAATTAAATCGGGTAATCAATGAACTCGTTAAGAAATTTTTAAAAAAATGAAAAGTTATAATTTATAAATATTGGTTAAGACAATTGAGCTATAATAAAAAGAGCCATTTAATTAGAAATAATCTGCGGTGCGCGGCAGGTAATGTGCTGCAAAAGTATTAATTATCTAAAAAATAAAAAGCATTTGGTCTCTCAAATAAATTAAGTGTTTTTTCCTTTTGACTCTCCTGAAACAAAATCTTCTAGCTATGCCTATACTTGTCTTATTTATATAAAGGGGTATCGTAAACGACTTATTTTGTCGTAGGTATATATGTACTGTACATAGTTTAAGTGACAATAATTATGTGAAATTAAATTTCATGGTTTTGTTCAGTGAATGATTCGCTGTGGGGCTAAGGCCGCATGAAATCCAAGAAGAGAGGACGTGAATCATTTAAAGCCATGCAAACCATGACGAAAGAGGGACATGGCCTCCTTTTTGCGTGCATGGGAGGGGTTCCTCTGAGATTTTATTCGACACATGTACGCTAACTATTTGATTTGAAAGTTTCGTCCTATTGACATATTTTAATGAGTTTTATAAGTGTTATGTCGTACGAAAAGTGGTTGTGTTAGGTTATAGAGATTCGTTTTACGTGCCAAAGTTTTTTTTTTTGCTGCAGGCCCCACAAAATATTGTGTGTAGAAAAAAATTTGTGGTCATGTTAAATGATAGATAATAAACCCTATTTTAATATACCATATTGTTTGAAACTATAAATTGCTTGGCCCACAATTACCAAATTGACCTGATTTCGTGTATAACTGTATATCAAACTTTTCATTTCATTTTAGAGTTTTTCTGAGATCATGGGAGCCACTTAAGTATGCAATTAGTAAGAAAGGGTGAATCCAGAAATTACTTAGTGAGGGAGTCGGTACTACTGTAAAAAGTCATTTAAATATTATATTATTTTGATAATTAAATGTATTGTATTTTTATTGAAGTTGAGTACAATACTTATTTATATTATAAAATTAAGATTTAATTGGAATTTTAATATAAAAGACCGAACAAAATTATTTAAAAGTTTAAGCTGTTACATGTTAAACACTTAATTTTAAATGTTCTTCCATCGTGGAGGGCGTGAGAGCACCTCCTTGATCCGTCTCTTCTATGGCAGTGATTAGTACATTTTTATTAATGCGATAAGTAAAATTAGAATATCATTAAATTGGCTAGATGCATTTAATACAGATAGAAATACCAACATTATATAGTCATTTACCAAAAAAAAAAAAAAAAATACCAACATTATTCGGATGGAGCTTGTTATGTAATTAGTTTCTTATGAAATTTTTAAGTGCTATTAGAATAGGATTTAATATTAAAAATGTAGTTAAAGAGTGAAGGTAACTCAACTAGTTAAAAATACAGTTAAAAAGATTACCAAAAAAATATATACACAGTTAAATTGGGAGATCCTACCAAAATTTAAAAGAAACTAGTTATGTAATTAGCCTCTCAAAAAATTCTTAAATGCTCTTAGAGTAAGAGCTGCCACCTTAATTATAACACCAAAAATTTAACTAGAACATGAGACATTGAGAACTTACAGAATTAAAAATATGGTTAAAGTGATACAGCAACCCAAAAATTCTCTCTCTCTAGCCATATTATCATCTATATGACTAACTACTAATGAAGTAAAATGTTGTGTGATCAGTGTTTTTCAATAATAATTTGAAGGGTATACTTGTCAAGGCACGAATATTAATTTTGTTTTTTTCTACTTTAACCAAGAAGTGTCCAAATCTTTGATCAGCCTAATAAAGATTGCGAAAACAATTTTCTAATCCAGCAATCCATGACAAACAAAGACAAGAAGTAGGCAAGAATAATGGATATAAATAGTAAACCCCACCCCATTGTTTAAGTTGGCGGTAGAGCAGAGGAAGGGAAAGATTCACAATAATAATTGCCTTTGATCTCATCACAAAATGGGAAGGTCCCCATGCTGCGATGAAAATGGCCTTAAGAAGGGACCCTGGACTCCTGAAGAAGATCAAAAGCTAGTTGATTACATTCAGAAACACGGCCATGGAAGTTGGAGAGCACTCCCTAAGTTAGCAGGTCTTTGTATATATATAGTTCTATATATATTGCAGCAAGTTCAGTGTTTCCTCATTCATTTATTTGCTTGAAAATTTCACAGATCTTAATAGATGTGGAAAAAGCTGTAGGCTAAGGTGGACCAACTATTTAAGACCTGACATCAAGAGGGGGAAATTTTCTCAAGAAGAGGAGCAGACAATTCTGCATCTCCATTCCATTCTTGGAAACAAGTACTTTTTCATCTTTCTCCTTTTTCTTTGGTTAGAGTGGCAAAGGGATCGAGAGGTTATAATATTTTTTACCTTGCAATTGCTCATAAACTAAAGTATTAATAAACTTCATTATTCTTTGAACGATTATGACTTCCTTCTTTGGTTTTTTGGGGAGAGATATAGAGAAGTTTTCATATATGCTTAATATTGATTGAAACATTTTTGTTGGATAGATTTCTATGCTAGGAGCAAAACAAGTAAAATAACTCATAGAAAAAGGAGCTGAAACTCTATCTATTATTATCTCTTTCACAGGCTTAACTGATATGAAATACAAAGGACCTATTTATAGGTCAAAATACAAAAACTTAAAGACTCCAAACAACACAACTATTCATAATTAAAGAGTCAAACGACACAACTCTTCATAACTAAAAAGACACGTCTCTTCGTAACTAAAAACACTATAATGAAAGTTTATCTAACAACTTTAAGTCTTTTCTGACTTTTTGTTTCCAATAATCTTTGTTTTAAACTTGGTAGATGGTCAGCAATTGCAACCCACCTTCCTGGCAGGACCGATAATGAGATCAAGAATTTCTGGAATACTCACTTGAAGAAAAAACTGATTCAGATGGGTTTTGATCCAATGACACACCAGCCAAGAACTGATCTTTTTTCCAGCTTGCCATATCTGTTAGCTTTGGCCAACATGACAGAACTTATGGATCATCAATCTTTGGATGAACAGGCTTTAAGGTTACATGCAGAGGCTGTTCAGCTAGCAAAGCTTCAAAATCTTCATTATTTACTCCAATCTACAAGTTCCTTAGACACCAACTCCTATGACCAAAATGCCATCACAAACATGGAAGCTTTCAATTTGTTAAATTCAAGTACTAATGTCAAAGACAACCTAGTAATTATGGACTGTCCACAACTGAATAGTAGTCCAGCCTCATTTTCTAATGGGATTTCTAGCTCCCAACCGCTCCCCCACTCAAGCATGTTATCTCACTTTCTAGACCCAAAAGTCTCTTTCAGTTCCCAATCTGGTTTGAATAGTGAGCAGGGTCAAGGTACTACTGACTTTGAAATGATAGGTCAAGGGGACCACACTGTTGATGGCTCTCCCTGGATAATAACATCATCTCCTGCTCCATCTATTCCCCTAAATGTGACAGGGACCTCAACTAGCAATCCAGGAGATGCCAGCAGTAGCACTTCTAGCCATGGAGGAACCTCTTCTTATTGGCCTGAACTATTTTTTGAGGATCCCATTATGCATGAGCTATCGTGATATTTAATTTGGGAGAGGTTGTATTATGCTGTATTATGCTGTGTTATGCTTTCATCAGATTATTGTTTGTTTCCTGCCACTAAATTCATGCGTATATTATAGTATGTATAAATATAAAAGATATATCTATTTACATAATATACGTACTTATATATGTTTTTGAACATATTTTTGGCACAGCTTCATAAAATTAGTTTTGAATGTCGGTACATTTCCTTCAACAGATATACATCAATGTTCTTTTCTTCAATTATCCGCTTTGTTTGTTAATTTGCTGTATGTCGAAGTATTTAGTTGAATAACACTGTTGACTCGGATAAAGTCATAAAGCAATCAAGTGCCATTAGAATGAAAATATGTTTTGGGAAGAGTTTAAAATCTTAATTCAGGATCTACGGGTGTAAATGGGTTAGGTCGGCGTATAGGGGCCTATGGCCTAGCCTATATTAGGTCAAGTTTGACCTATTATAAATAGTAAAATTAAATAGAAAAATCTATTTAGAAAATAGGTCATGAATTTTTTTGTATATGTCGAACCTATAAGTGTACAAGTCGGCTTATATTATATTATTTATTTAAAATATAATTAATAAAATTATTATTTTAATAATAAAAGAATATTATTTTAGTTATTCTTTTAATTCTTGAATGTTTAATATGCTTAAACAGACTAATAGGTCTACGCCAAGACTTTTATTTTTTAAATTTAGGTCATGTCAGACTTGTAATTTGGGACCTACACAGGTTAACAGATCAGGTCATACCCAATATTTTTTCACAGGCCCGACCTATTTAAGCCAAAGCCTACCCTATTTACATCCCTACCGGGATCCGTCCCAAATTCGAATAATCGCGAAGCAATGAACCGATTGAAATATCTCAAAAATAAAATAAAAAATGGAAATACGTTTTTTTAGTGTAAACCTTAGTGCTTAAAGTTATAGGATTAGGATATTATATATTACTCCCTGAAAGGCAAATGCGTTTCCTTAATTTCCATCATGATTAGTTAAATTTGATTCCTTTTCCACCTAGAGGTTGACTCTTAAGCCTTAAAACTCCTGAAATTTCCGTCTCTCGCATTGCTGCTGATGTCTAACACATTTCCATGCACCGCTGAACTTGTAATCAAACTTTACCCGTACCTTTATGGAGTTTTCCTTGTCAAAGCTAAGGTACTTGAATAATCCGATTGGTTGAGGTCAAGTTTGTCATGGTTATCAAAGTATACAACAAAGAAAATCAAGACGTGGTTAGGTTTGTTTTCCTACATATTCTCCTAATTAAAAATTTAAGAGGAAAATTTTCACCACCTAATCCGACGGCCCCATGCGTTGTGTACCACTTAAATTTTCTTATGTCATTGTTATTATGTTATGTTAGATAAGACTTTCAAAGTTTAAACTAAGGGGGCGTTTGGTAGAGGAGAAATTTTTTTTATCCGGGAATCAAAATTTCCTGAAATATGATGGAAGAGTGAGTTTTCCGGGAGTATTAACTAAAATTTGTTTGGTAGGTTAAAATATTACCAGGAATATTAACTTAATTTTCTTGAGTATGTTTGGTTGACGTTAAAATATTGTTGGGAATATGTAATGAATTGACTAAACTAACCCTTATAATTCATTTTGTTTATTCATTAAAATATTAAAGAGTTATTTTTTTTTATTTGAATACAACTGCAATGCCATTTTAGTTTTTTCACCATTGTACCTATTATCAACACCATAGTTCATTCCCCCTCCCCTTTCTCTATTTGTCACCGATCAAAGTCTAACAAGAAATATTTGTTCAGAAACTATACTCACAAGTTGAACAATTTGATTTAATTAACATATACCCCTCACAAAAAAAAAAATCATTTCCACAGGCTGTTTGGACATGCAAAAGGAACAACTGTGACCATTTTTCAGAGCAGCTAAACTGATGGAGCAGCTGTCCACCATTTTTCGCAGAGGGATGAAGCTAGTTTTTCAGATCCTAGAGCGTTGTCTTTTCTCAAATCCAATTTGTTCAGATCGTCTCCCTCAGAAGGCAAGTACATGAAAAGCAGAATCAGGGTTATTTTTGTCATAAATTTTGTGATTAATTTTCCATCTCCCAGGAAAGGTGAGAATACCACTATCTGAGTGGCATTTCTCAGTGGTATTCTAATCACAATTTACACACAAAAAGGAATCCAAGGCATCCTCACTTCTCCGGGATTATTTTCTCAAATCTTGTACCAAACAAGGACTTCTTAAAAACCCATTCCAACTTTCCTGGATTTTCAAAATTATTCCCCCTACCAAACACCCCCTAAGGAAGTGGGGAAAATATTTTTTATGCTGCAGGACCATCCAATAATTCGGTGCTCCCTCTCATAACATCAATTTTTTTCTTTCCCTCTTTATTCCTGCTATTTTTTCTCTTTTTCACTTTTACCCTTCCATTTACCAAAATAAATATTCTCCTTATTTAGACCCCCTAAACATTGTTTGATAATTGATGGATTAATCGCGTATGTAACATGATATATAATTATCGGTAATGCTTTGGAAGTGATGGCTGTTCTGTGAGTGGCAACGTCAATGAAGAAAATGATGTAAAGACAGCTAGAACAATCAGATTCATAATCAATAATCATTCTGATGTAGTTAGGTATGTACTTTACTACATATTGGTACGCGTGTGCCTGAGTAATCGTCATACACGAATTTCATTATAGCTATGGATAATGAAAAAAAAAAAAACTAGGTATATGGATCACAAAATTTTTTCCAGCCTTGCTGAAACCTAAAACTATAGGGTTTTACAACTTGATAATTTTATGGATAAAGCAATTTGGAATGTTTACGCAAACTAAAAAGGGGGAAATGGGTTAAGACCTTGGAAGCACCAATACTTCAAAAGAATTTGATCCGAGCACAAAGTGTTATTTAATGTGGTGACTAGATATCAACGAGATCACTACTCTATTGTGCGGGATTGGATATTTAATGTCGTAGGAAAATATTTTGATAGAACAAGACTACAAGAGGGATGATCAGTAGCTATAAGAGTATAAGACACTTAGACGTTGGAGTAGTGTTTGAATAATGAGCTTTTTTATAATGGAAAAGCCGTACATATCTAGGTCTTTTTCTCTCTATTTATAAATATAGTACGACTTGACTAGCTCAAGGCGTTTGTGTGGTGGTATAGTTGATAATGTTAGAGAATAATATAAATTATTAAAAAAACTCTTATCCAATATTTTAAGATTTTGGGTTGAAATGATTTTTTACATGATATCATAGTTTTTTTTACCACAAAATCCCGAGTTCGATGTTCATCCCTTAACTTGTGAAATTAAATAAGTATAAGATAAACAAAAAAAAAATTAGGATTATGCAATATCTACGCTTCAATCTCAAAGGGCTCTTGTGTGAGGAGGTATATTAGGAGCGAAGCTTGTGTGCTACGGCCTACGGGAGCAAAAAAAATTTGGTGGGACTAAGGTGTGAGAAAGAGAGAAAAGATTGACGAGATAGGAGAAAGAAGGAAGAAAAAAAAATTGATCTAGGTGTCAATATTTTAGTGAAAAGATCATGGTCCGGACCATATTAAGAATTTTCGTGTATTAGAGAATAATATAAATCTTTAAAAAGATCTTTACCCAACATCTTAAAATTTTGGATGGAAATAATTCTTTAATTATACCCCTTCTAATTGGCTTGTTTGGGTGGATTCTTTAGTCTACTCTTTTATGTAGAATGCCTCCTATTGGTGAGCTATATTGCTGAGGCTTAACTAGAGGTTTGTCTTTGTTATTCTCTCTTTGACTGGGTGAAAAGAATGACAGCGTTGTGCTGCTGAATAATCCTACTGGATTGAGGGTACGTGTTTTTATGCATTTTCTTACTTAATATTTCATTTTGGACTCTTAACCTCTGCTAGGCTATTGTTTTGGTGGGCCTCTGTGGCTCTTCTAATATTTGGATCCAGATAAAAAAAAAAAAAACTATTGTTTTGGTATCCAATATGTATAGATTATAGTATATTTTTATTGGATATTTTTATTTTAGGTAAAAGATCTCTCAAGTCACCGGATATAAAATTATCTCCGGTGAGCCCAAAATGACATTATTTTGTGTTGGAAATCAAGGTATTTTTGTAATTCTAATATAATATAGGGTTATATTAGTCTTTATCATTATAATTTTTAAATCTTATAACCCAAAACGACGTCATTTGTGATAGTTTTATCTCCGGTGACTTGAGAGATACTTTTCCCTTTTATTTTTTATATTTCAATTATTTTTGAAAGTTTTGTATTAATATAAAGGAGATATATATTATGATAATTAGATATTGGTAATATTTTTGTTCTAAACCAAAACTCGAATCTAGCTAAATGATACAAGATAATATTCCATTCTAGTAGAGATTTAAAATTACTTTGTTATCCCGACTTCTTGCTCCCTCTCTAAGAGGACATAACCCTTTATCCTTTATTGCTTTTGCAATTTGATACTATTGTCAGATTAATCAAAAGGATTACTTTGTTATCCCAAAATTACTTCTTGCTCCCTCTCTTTTTTCTTACATATACCCTTTATCCTTTATTGCTTTTGCAATTTGATACTATTGTCAGAATAATTAAAATCTTAACAAAACAATGCCGTATAGCATTGACGTCAAGCCTCGTCGGCACGATATTTTCTTCTTTGATAAGCAAAAACATTATCTATTGTAAATTAATACATCTTTGTCCAATAAAAGCTTGCTTTGGGCTGACTACATCATTGGGTTGAACTAGGAAAGCTTTCTTTCCAATACGATGAAGTTGGATTTCGCACCAAGCCCAAACATCACCAAACCCAAAACGCACAACCCCACTCTTCAAGCATAACGGGCAGACCAAAAAAATGTATTTATGTCTAAAGTGATTGAAGTTTGGAGGCAGTGCCCTCACAAAAAATTAAAGAAATTTTTAAATTCTTCAAAAAATAAGTAAAAAATATAAACAAGAAGAGAAAAGAAAACTATTCATATATATCAAGCTTTGTTATTTCAAGTATATCTCATTTTGTATAAATGCTATTTTAAACTAGAGTAAAGTACTTTGGGGTCCTTAATAAATATTATGGGACCTAATTTAATCACTTAGAAAAAAAATCAATTTGTGGTCTCTCTGAGATTCAAAATAGACCTACATTAGTCCTTTTGGCGATTATCGTGGGTTTTCTTTGAATTTCAAAGGGACCACGATTTTGATTAACTGTGTCTATTTGAATTTCAGATTAACAAAAAGTCAACATTTTTTTTTCTTAAGGGATTAAAATAGGTTCCATGATTTGTGCTAGAACCCAAAAATTACTTTACTCTTCGAGCTATTTCGAACGATTTTTTTTTTTTATATATCTGCATTTACATAGATAGGCAACCATGTAGGTCCCAGTGACAAATTCAAGTCCCTGCTTTCAGTCTCACTCCAGCAATCTTAGTGAAAAGCATCATTGCTCATTAATCATTGTTCATACTGAACCTTGGTCCCTGGAGGCCGATGGACCCTTGTAATAATTGAAAATTGACATCCACATGTTCTGATCGGTTTTTGTTCTTAGATTTGGTTACCAAAAGCCCTACTTCATGTTTCCAAAGGAATAACCCAATAATTGGTATTACTTATTATATTTCAAAAGCCCAAGTTGTTTTTAGGTAACAATTTAATTTTTATAGAAGTTCAAATTGTAGTAGCAATTCCTATACTCTTTGCGAGGGAAACTGAAAGAATATAAACAAAATTGTTTTGTGAAACTCTGCATCGTCTGTGCCTGCAGTACATACAAATTCACGATGTATTTTATTTAAAAAAGTGAGAAATCCTCAACGGATAATTTCAAATTTTGATGAGAAAGCATTAACCTCCTCAACTTATTTCTTACAAACGGTCTTCTTGCAATCCCAACATTTACAAACTAGTAGAAAATGTTAGACGGAAAAATTATGTCAAAAAATAAAAAAATTCGATGAAATTTTCAACAGAATTCAAGCCGTTGAGTTTCTCTTCGTCGATAACAATTTTTTTGACAAATTATAGATTTTGTAAAAAAATTCGACAAATTTGATTATTTTGTCACAAAATAACAGCCACATATACTATTTATTAAATGAATTTCGTCAAAATTTTCGATGAAATATATTTTGCTTCCTTCAAAAAGATCTATCTCAATTTGCAGCGGAGTTTTAGTAGAATTCAATCAAAATTTTCGACGAAAAACATATTCCTTTTAAAATATGTCATAAAGATTTTCGGCGAAAAATGGATTTCATCGGAAATTATCAACGAAAAATCGATTAGTTTCCATCGAAAACTTTTGTCTCAATTTTTTACGGAATACCCGATTTGTCAAAAAATTCTAATTTTTTTTTAATTTCTCTCTATAAAATTAAGACCAATTTATGTATTAAATCACCTTAATTAATACAATTAAATGTACAAAAGTGTTATATATTAATCAAATACATGAAGCTGGATTATCTTCATGAACATAGTCATCACCTAGATCTTGAGTCGGGGGTTGTGTCTTGTCATCATCCATAATATCTAAAAAAGCCCGAGGAATACTTCGCATAATACAATTATATGTGATTCCTTGGCTAGTAAGATGTACTTAAAAATCTACAGTTTCTTTTTAAATTTTCGACGAAAAACATATTCCTTCGAAAATTTAGACGAAAAAACAAATTATATTGAAATTTTTTGACAAAAAAACAGATTATGTCGAAAATTTTACTACAAAAAAATAGATTCCTTGAATATTTTTTACCTATTGTCTCTCTCTTCCCTCATAAGAATAAAGTCATCCTACAATTTGCATAGAAATTAGAAAGTATGTAATGTGTTAAAGTCAAGTGAATAAAAACTAATTACGGAAACTATAGGTCGTTGAAAACTTTTTGATGGAATTTTTTTTCCTTTGAAATTGTTTACAAAAATGATTTCCTTTAAAATTTTGATCCCATATCTATTTTTTGCCAAATTTTTTGATGGAATTTGTTTTCCGTCAAAAAAAAATTTCAACGGAACCTGTTTTTTGTCTAAAATTTTTGATGAAATTATTTCCCATCAAATATATTCTCGATCAAAATTTTAGACAAATATGATTCTTTCAATATATTTGACGGAATCTATTTTTCATCAAAAATATCTAACAAAATTTATTTTCTATCAAAAATTGCCTATAGAATATATTTTTCGTCAAAAAATTTCCATAGAGTCTATTTTCTGTCAAAATATTTGACAAAATATTATCACTTTAACATTTTCAATCGAACCTTTTTTTGTAAAAAAAAAAAAAAAAAGTAGATTTCGTTGATGATTGGGACCAAAACACATTCCGTCTCTACTTCCATCTTTATTTTCAACATAATTTATTTTCGTCTCAATTTTTGAAAAATTATGTTTTCGATCGAAAATTCCTTCACTAATTTAGATGAAATTTTTTCATCGATAATTGATAGTTTTTTAACGGTGAAAAGTTCTCTCTTCTAGAACAATTATTTCTTGGTTCATTTAAATTGTAAAATTATATTCAATTGAGACAATTGGCCATTACATGGGAAAAAGGTGTTAATTAACTATACCTAGTGGCTACTGGAGAGCCTGACATGAAGGGGGTTGGGGCGTCGTTGCAGCTAACGTACAGACGTACAGCAGTAGACGGACCACATACATCATTTGAGACTTCCTACTGGTCGTGAAAAAATTTAGAGCTACCAGCATTTTGGTTACATAAGAGAAAAAAAGAGTAAAGGGACGGAGAGAGAGAGAGGAGAGAGGAGATAGGAGAGAGAAGATAAAGGAAAAAAAGGGATCAGGTAATAAACTTTCCTATTTGTCATAAATCATAATCATCTTAATTAAAATTGGAATTTTAAGAAAGATAAAAAATCATAAAATGTAAAAATGATTGGAATTTTGATGAAATCATTTTGATTAAAAAAAATCATAAAATCATAAAAATGTAGATTTAAATTGAGATTTTAACTACTATGATCATAGTACTTGGAAAACTAATTTTATAATTTATAGTAATTAATACTCGTGGCCTTATGGGAGTATATTGGTAAATAAAAAATTAAAAACTAAACATGACCTAAAAAGTATATATATATATATATATATAGAGGTAGGATCTTTTGACACCGGTGTCAAATTTAAAGTTTGACATCTCATCTGAGAGCAGTTAGATCAAAAAAGATCAACGACTCTGATTTGTAAGCATGTGTCACCATTGATCTTTTTTATCTAACGGCTCTCACACACACACACACATATATATATATATATATATATATATATATATATATATATATACCAGAAGTCTCGAGTTCGAGCCATGGGAATGGAAAATAAGGATTTGGGAGAGCCATCCTGGAAGGGTCCGACGGTGCTCGATGGGAATTAGTCTTCGGTTACGGCCTATATATATATATATATATATATATATATATATATATATGAAAAATATTTATCTTTTTTATCTGAGTTAGCCCCAAAACTACGTCGTTTTGATTAATGAAGGGTGTTTATGTAATTTTAGGTGAATTATAAGAGTGTTTTTGTAATTTTATATATTTTATATATATATATATATATATATATATATATAGTTCACCTAAAATTACATAAACACCCTTCATTAATCAAAACGACGTAGTTTGGGAGACTAGTTGGAGATAAACTTATCTCAAGCTCGATTTGATATTAAATGTTTACCCCTATATATATATATATATATATATATATATATATATATATATAAGGTAGAATATTTCGATAATAGTGTCAAATTTTAAAAGTTGACATCAAATCTTAATTATTAATTCCTAACTTCGATACATGCATGAGAAAAAGAATGATACATAGAAAATAAAATAAAATTTAATCCAAATTTGTTCATATTCATGGATATGGATATAAATATATTGAGTTAGATTAGGCTTTGATCTAAACAGATTATATGTTTGTAAATTTTGTGAGTTTTATTAACCTGATGTAAGCTACATTAGCTTTATAAATATGATTTGACCCATATTTAAAAATTAAAAAGTCTAACATAGGAGCATATATTTAATATATCTGGAGTATTTACTCATTTATTAAAAATAGAAAAAGTGAGATTTATGGGACAATAACCATAAAAGAGTTGGTAAAATGGTTTTTTTTATTATAAGTCGGTCTATATAGAAGATATGAGTACATGAGTACAGAGGATATAAGTCGGTCTATCTAGACATCTAGATCAGGACTTGTAAAAAAAAAATTATGATCTATTTTCTAAATCAATCTTTTTAAGATATAAATATATTTTATTTTAATGAATATATTAAGTTTGGCTGGGTATAAATCCTTAATACATTATCTGACCCATTTACATTTCTAAATTATGAATAATCATTAAATGAGTTATATTATTGTTTGAAATCATTTATTTATCCAAAAAATCAATAATAATACCTATTCGGCTATTCTGACAATAGTATGCTCGGAAACTACGAATGTAAAGAAATTAACTAAATACCTTTTGGCCGGAAAAGGTACGTGACTTAATAATTGTATAAACTGGCAACCGATTGTAGCATAATTTGATGAAAACTACTATTGTCAATGAGTTTCAATTTAACAGATATTCAATAAAAAATAGTACAAAGTGAAATCGTCATATTAATAGAATGCATGTACAAACAAGATATTTGAGTCAAAGTATCTTAATAAGTAATAACCTATTTTTGCAATCAAATGAAATGTCCCTCTTATTTTTCAAATTAAACACGTTACGTCATTCATTTACATAATGAGCGCTAATATAACAGTGGCCGTGAGTTACATTTCAAAGAAAGTTACGACTCTGCCTGCTTTAAAATTTGTTTGTGGTTTGTTATAAAAAAATAATAATAATATAAAAAAAAAACTAACTGTTTGTGGGTAACAAATACCATAAATGGGGTGCTATATTTACATTAACATAATTGATTAAAATAACGAAGTAACCTACTCGAATTGTAGCGTAAGACAAGAGGAAAGAAAAGATTATTTTTTTTTTGGTAAAAAAAAGTAAACTTAATAAAAAAAAGACTTTAAAAAAAATAAACAACGTATCATTTTTAGTTTAAATCTTATTAAACTTAACAAAAAAAATATAACGCAATAGATTAGCAATTTTATAAATGGGAAAAATATTTGTCCTTTTAAAGATGGGGAAAATTATACTTACAACCTTTTTTTTATCACCTCTTACAACCATATCTTATCACCGTTGATTTCCGCCAATCAACGGTTATCATTTATTGTGAATTAATAATTAATTAATATTTATATATATATATAATATATTATTAAATATATATATGGTTGTAAGAGGTTGTAAAAAAAAAGGTTGTAACTATAACCTCCCTCTTTAAAAATATAACTTTGTATCATTTTTAAATCTTAACTGTTGATTTTTATTAATCAACGGTTAGGATTTATTATATCAAACTTATTAATTAATTAGTAATTCGTAATAAAACTTAATAAAAAATTGTAATGGTGGGAAAAGATTTCGAAATTCGAATTCTGAATTGAGTTCAAATTTTGGATTTCAATTTTAAATTTCAAATTGTAACAGTGGGAAATGATTTGGAAGTAAAAAATTAAATAAATAATAATTTCTTTTAGAAATCGAAATAAAAAATCAATCCAAAATTAAGTTAATCATTTATGGTGGCAGACAACTCATTCAACGTCCCACTGATTTGTACATTAGAATTATTCAGTTATTTTAAATGCTTTCTACATTGGAATTGCTCACTCTTTTGAAATTCGAATTCTGAATTGATTTCAAATTTCGGATTTCAATTTTAAATTTCAAATTGTAATGGTGGGAAAGGATTTGGAAATAAAAAATTAAATAAATAATAATTTCTTTTAAAAATCAAAAAATGGAAAATTAAGTTAATCATTTATGGTAGATCAACACATTAATGTCCCAATTTGTACATTGGAATTACTAAAACTCTTTTAAATGCTTTGTACATTCGAATTGCTCATTCTTTCGAAATTCGAATTCTGAATTGATTTCAAATTTTGGATTTCCATTTTAAATATCAAATTGTAATGGTGGGAACGGATTTGGAAATAAAAAATTAAATAAATAATAATTTCTTTTTAAAATTGAAATAAAAAATCAATTGAAAATTAAGTTAATCATTTATGGTGGCAGACAACTCATTCAATGTCCCACCGATTTGTACTTTGAAATTACTCAGCTCTTTTAAATGCTTTCTACATTGGAATTGTTCACTCTTTTGAAATTCGAATTCTGAATTGATTCCAAATTTTGGATTTCAATTTTAAATTTCAAATTGTAATGGTGGGAAAGGATTTGGAAATAAAAAATTAAATAATAACAATTTCTTTTAAAAATCGAAATAAAAAGATCAATGGAAAATTAAGTTAATCATTTATGGTGGCAGACAACTCATTCAATGTCCCACTGATTTGTATATTGGAATTACTCAGCTCTTTTAAATCCTTTCTACATTGGAATTGCTTACTCATTTGAAATTTGAATTCTGAATTGATTTTAAATTTTGGATTTCTATTTCAAATTTCAAATTGTAATTGTGGTAAATGATTTGGAAATAAAAAATTAAATAAATAATAATTTCTTTTAAAAATTGAAATAAAATAACCAATGGAAAATTAAGTTAATCATTTATTGTGGCAGACAACTCATTTAATGTCCCACTAATTTTTTTGTTGTTGTATATTATGTGTAAAAAAGACCTCTATTTTTTTTTTGTATATCCCACTATTTTTTCTTGGGTAATTGTTAGGGTTTAGGAATGTTACATAAAAAAAATAAAAACATTAAGAAATATATTGTAAAATAATAAAATTATTTATATTGTAAAATAAATTCAAAATTTGGAAATAAATTAAATAAAAATTATGTGAACAATTTTTTGTGGCAGACAACTCATTCGATGTTCTACTGCATACTATATTGGAATTTCCAAATTAATAATAACTCAACTCTTCTAAATTTTGAATTTATATTTAAATTTGATTTTTTAACTTTGTAATGGTGGGAAAGCTTTTAGAAAAATGACAATTATGTCTCATTACTTTTCTTTTGTTATATATCCACTATTTTTTACATGGATAATTGTTAGCCCTATTAATACTGAATAAAAAAAATAAAAAAATTGTAAAATAACAAAATTATTTATATTGTAAAAATAAATTTGAAATTTGGAAATAAATTAAATGAAAAATTATGTGAACTTGATATGTGAGAAAAGAGTTAAGCATTTAATATTTATGTGGAAAAAGATATATATAAAATAAATTTGAATTTAATATAAAATTATAGATTAATCAATAAAATATTTAAAATTATAAAAATACAGTTATAGTCGATAAAAATTATTTAAAATTTCAAATTTAAAAGAAAAAATAAGAAATGGCATAATTTATACTTTAGAAAAAAAAATTAAAATTTTAACATAAATTTTTTAAATATACATGTATAACCAATTAAAATAATATAAATGTATTTTTTAAAATTATATTTAACATAAAAAATTTAAATATACATGTATAACCAATTAAAAAATATATAAAAATCATAAATTAAAATAGAAAAAAATTATATAAAAATATGTATAATTAATATAAAAAGTTTTAAATTTTAAATAAAAAAAAATGACGTCTGTCATTTTTTAAAAAAAATCATTAAAATTTAAGAACTGTAAAAATCAAAATTTTATTTAGTACATAAGAAATAAATTAAACTTTCATTTTTTTATTGCAAGAATGTAATTAACACAAATACTTCCAAAAAATAATTATTTATATAAAATGTTGACAGTTAGAGGTGGAAAACTGGGCTCGGCCCGGAGGGCCAGCCCGCCAATATATTTTTATAATTCAATTGAAATTTTATCTTTCTTCTTTTATAATTAAATTACTAAATCTGAATTCAATTTTTGTAAATATAAATTTGTGAAATTTAAAGACTAACGACATTAATCCTTGAAAAAAAAAATTGCAAGTATAAAATGCTGACAGTTAGAGGTGAAAAACTGGGCTCGGCGTGGAGGGCCGGCCCGCTAATATTTTTTTATAATTCAACTGAAATTTTATCTTTTTTATTTTATAATCAAATTTCTAAATCTGATTTCAATTTTTGTAAATATATAACGACACAAATTCTTGCAAAAAAAAATTTTTATTTATTATTGTTTTATAAATCTAATTGTAGTACATGAAAGTTCATATCCGAGATAAAATATAAAAACCTAGACGCAACTATAAAAATCTTTTTTATGGATAAATATAAAAACCTATTACCACAAACACATTTTTATAATTAAATTAAATTTTCATCCTTGTTCTTTTATAATTAAATTTCTAAATCTGATTTTAATTTTTGTAAATACAAATTTGTAAAATTCCAAATATTAACGACACAAATCCTTGCAAATAATAATTATATATTATTAATTTTTAAATGTGATGGCAATAAATGAAAGTCTATATCAAAGATTAGTGTAGTTGCTTTGATTATGTTCATATGCATTTGTTGCAATTTAAGCAAAAAATATGACTTATACATGCTTATTTGATTAACTTTCATTCAAATCTCGTTCACACAACATTTTTTTTTTGCCCTTAAAAAAATATAATCCAATATTTTTTTTTGCTGATACTATGAGTTAACATATTAGGGTTACTTATTTAATGAGTTTTCTTCCTTCTGTATTGTAGGCACAAGGAACGAAAATCACACAATAGATGACATATTTAATAAGTGTTAAATTCATCCATCTAATGATTGCTACGAAATGACATTGAATGAATAGCGTTTTCATACCATAGATAAAAATTGATATTTTAAATATAAAAAAAAACTATATTTTAAATCCATATTTG
The DNA here is from genome assembly GCA_032173675.1 of Gastrolobium villosum. Lineage (NCBI taxonomy): Eukaryota > Viridiplantae > Streptophyta > Magnoliopsida > Fabales > Fabaceae > Gastrolobium > Gastrolobium villosum. The sequence continues at coordinate 90,235 of JAVKPL010008414.1, read as the reverse complement.
CTTGGTGTTATTGTTACCTTGATTTTGTTGATGAATGTTATATTTAGCAATGATTTGTACGCATTTTTTTATATCCATTTCTCATGTTAATATGGTGTATTATGATGTAGTTGTATGCAAAATTAATTTTTGTTTGTGCTTGATATTTGCATGCAAAATTATTTTTTCATTCAATAAAATAACAACACAATTTTTTGTGTAAATATAAAGTTTACATATTAACCAACCATGCTCTATATCAATGTTTTTGTACATTTTTTGGTAAATATAAAGTTTTTGGACAAAAGAATTACCCGTTCAAAGTTGATTGGATAAGTTTTTCCAAAGTAATGCAGTCAAACATGTCACCTATGCTAACGGGATTTTTTGATTTTTTTTATATATTTGGGTGTACGATACAAAAGATTGCACGAACAAAAAAAAATGAACGTAGTTTGACAGTGTTGTGTTGGATATTTGGATTGAGAAGAGTGTGGCATGTTCCCGTGGCTTTCCGAGTCATGAGTTGGAAAATATGGGTATGTTAAAAATGAAAATATTGTAATTTTAGAGCCCCGAGAAGCTCTTGTGTCTATGATTTTACGATTCTCCATCATGTCACATTGTATACAAATAGAAGCAACTAGGGACGTGATGTGATTTGTTTTGTTGCATCTGATAATAGAAAAGCAAAAAATTTATATAACATAAAAAAAGTAGTGGCTGCAGTTTGTCTATCAATTCATTGTATCCCCACTCGGTTAACCATTCCTCTTCAGTTGTTCCTTGAATACCATTTCTCTCTCTCTCTTTGGACCCTGTCTCTATGTCTCTTCTCTCTGGTTGCCAACTTGGCTGAAAGGACCAAAATACGAATTTTCTGGAAAAGAATTTCATCCCAAAAGAAAAATGCTAAAGTGTGGGAGAAAGTGGACTAAAAGATAAGTGCCAAAACTCAAAGTTGTCAACTCAAATATCAAATTGTGCTTTCATATATCTATATGGCTTAAAATCTTCCTCAGTACAGAACTCCCGAAAAAAGTGAGACACAAAAAGATAAGACTAATTAGCATTTCTTGGTGTGCCTCAGCTTCATCTATACTCGAAAGGAGAGGAAAGAGATCTGGTATATGGTTAACAGAGAGGTTGTGTGCGAGTCTGTGAAAAGGGGTTCAAATTGTGGGGTTGGTGAACATTTGTGGTGATGTCAGGTGGTGGATGCAGCATAGTGTGGTTTAGAAGAGATCTGAGGGTAGAGGATAACCCAGCACTTGCAGCAGGAGTAAGAGCAGGAGTTGTGGTTGCTGTTTTCATATGGGCTCCTGAAGAAGAGGGTCAATACTATCCTGGCAGGGTCTCAAGGTGGTGGCTTAAACACAGTTTGGCTCACCTTGATTCCTCTTTGAGAAGTCTTGGCACTCCTCTTATCACCAAGCGATCCACTGATAGTGTTTCTTCTTTACTTGAGGTTGTCAAGTCCACTGGAGCTACTCAACTCTTTTTCAACCATTTATATGGTCAGTTTTTTTTTCCTTTTCTCCTATCTCTTATGTCTTTTACTTCACATGTTCATGTATGATCTAGTGCTTGCTAGTTCAATTTCTTTCCCTTTCCCTTTCTGTGATTATCATGCTACTTTGTTTTGTTTTGTTTTGTACAATTCATCTTTTCAGGTCTTCAAATATGATACCAAGGTAGATCATAGAGGAACCTTTATTTTATCAATTTGAATTGCTTCTTTTATATTTGGTAAACTGTAAACTGTGTCAGTTATTATTTTGTCAGGTAACAATTTAGAATTGTAGGAAACAAGATATATTTATTCTGATCACTTGTTCATATTAGCTGCTTTATCATTTGTCATCTCTATTCTTCTTTTCGGATTTTTCTTTCATAATCTCTAAAGAAAAGTGAAAATCGTCTCTTATGCTTCATGATGATATTTAACTTCTATTCAATTCCTGGTTGCAAAGTCTTAGAGGAAAAAACTGTGTCTAAATGTTTACTTGTAATTTTGTGTGTTGCAGATCCTTTGTCACTTATCAGGGATCACCGAGCAAAGGAGGTTCTGAGTGCTCAAGGCATTACCGTACGTTCCTTCAACTCGGATTTATTGTATGAACCATGGGATGTTAATGATGCCCATGGCCAACCATTCACAACTTTTGCTGCTTTTTGGGAAAGATGCCTTAGCATGCCTTATGACCCACAAGCACCTCTTCTTCCACCTAAAAGGATTATTCCAGGTCTATTTTTGTTCAATTCTTTCCTTAGCTTCATGTTTCTTTTTAACTTGATTGATGAATAATCAATATTTATTTGTTGCCCAGCTGCATGAGTCATTGACCTCTTTTACTACTGAACAAATTGTCCAAATTAGGAAAGGAACACCTATGCTTTATCGTTAAACCGTTTAAAAAGTTGCTGTGTAACGTAGCAAAAAGGTGAAAAAGTAAAAGCATATTATTAATAAGATTGAGTTGATTTTAAAATTTAAATGCAATTTAAAATTTATAGATCTTTCTGCTTAATTAATTAATAGGCAACCAGTGTGATTGTCCAACGATTATCAAAAAACCAAAAATAAGGATTCAACAAATATTCTATTGAGTTTTATTACTTTTTGGCAGTCTGCAACTTTTGTATTTTATTACTTTTAGAGTATACCACACAAAGTGGTATCACTTTAGTCCGTCAATTATGCAAAGTTTCATTCCATTAGTTTTTCTTTGACCAAGGAAAAGAAATGACCGTAATAGAGCTCTAATTAAGGGACTAATTTCAAGACACTTTGCATTATTGAGGGACTAATTGATTACAAAAATCTTTCAAGGACCAGAGGAATGACGGGAGTGGATCCTCTCATGTGTAAAAGTGATCATGTGTTTATCAAAAAAAAAAAAAAAAGTGATCATGTTATTTGATCACAACCACTCATTGATGATGAGATAAGAGAGAGAAAAATATATAATTTTTAAATGAGTGATTGATTGTGATCAAATAACATGACCACTTTTCCACATTAGAGGATTCACTCCCAGGAAACGCTTGAATTTTTGGAGGATGGAGATAGGTCTTAGTTTTATAAACTCTACAAGTATGCCATGTGAACTTCAGTAGTACTTGTTTCAAGTTTATTCTTTGTGGCATTGTCATAATTCATGAACCATCAGTTTTGACTATAACATGCACTTTTGTTAACATTTCTTGTCTCGTGTCAGGTGATGTGTCAAGGTGCCCTTGTGACACATTGGTTTTTGAAGATGAATCAGAGAAGGCAAGCAATGCACTTCTTGCTAGAGCATGGTCACCTGGGTGGAGCAATGCTGACAAAGCTTTGACCACGTTTATAAATGGTCCACTGATTGAGTACTCAAAAAATCGCAGGAAGGCTGACAGTGCCACAACCTCATTGCTCTCCCCACATTTGCATTTTGGTGAGGTTAGTGTCAAAAAAGTATTCCATCTTGTTCGCATTAAGCAAGTCTTTTGGGCCAACGAAGGAAACAATGCTGGTGAAGAGAGTGTGAACTTGTTTCTCAAGTCTATTGGTCTTAGAGAGTATTCGAGGTACATTAGTTTCAACCACCCCAATAGTCATGAAAGGCCTCTTCTGGGACACCTTAAGTTTTTCCCTTGGGTAGTAAATGAAGGCTATTTTAAGGCATGGAGACAAGGCAGAACAGGCTACCCATTGGTGGATGCTGGAATGAGAGAGTTGTGGGCTACAGGTTGGCTGCATGATCGGATACGTGTTGTGGTTTCCAGTTTCTTTGTGAAGGTTCTGCAGCTTCCTTGGAGATGGGGAATGAAATATTTCTGGGATACCCTTTTGGATGCAGATCTTGAGAGTGATGCTCTTGGTTGGCAGTACATATCTGGCACGCTACCTGATGGCCGTGAATTTGACAGAATAGATAATCCACAGGTGCAGTTTCCTGTGTGTAAAAACTACATAATCTACCTTTATATTAACAATTTGGATGTGTGGTCATTTGTTTGCATGTTCTTTTTTTACTTCTTTATCTGGTAAGGGAAAAACATGTCATGTATTGCATAATACTGTTATAAATATTTCGTTGGTTTCTGTAATTTGTGCAGTCATAAATATTTCTTTGCCTTCTATGAAATTTTCCCTATTGAAAATTTGAAATAGTAATTCTTAATACCGGTGAATATGATCAGATATATGATCAATCATAACTATTTTGAGTTAGTTTTTTACAAATTTAATTGTTTTGATTGATATCTTTGTTCCTCTAATTTTAGGGGCAAATAGACTTCTAAAAGACTGTGATTATGAACTTTGATATTGACATTTTGAGTTATATACTACTATCAGCTATTTGAATGCTTGAAGATGATTAATACCTAGTGATAGATGCACTTATTCAGTTATTGGATTTTCTAGTTTGAGGGATACAAGTTTGATCCAAATGGAGAATATGTACGACGCTGGCTTCCTGAACTTGCAAGATTACCAACTGAATGGATACATCATCCATGGAATGCACCAGAATCTGTACTCCAAGCTGCTGGAATTGAACTTGGGTCAAATTACCCTCTTCCAATTGTGGGAATAGATGCAGCAGAAGCAAGATTGCAAGAAGCACTTTTACAAATGTGGCAGCTGGAAGCAGCTTCAAGAGCTGCAATGGAAAATGGAACCGAGGAAGGGCTTGGAGACTCCTCTGAGTCAACACCTATTGCTTTTCCTCAAGACACACATATGGAGGAAATACATGAACCTGTTAGGAACAATCCCCCTCACGGCACTCGGCGCTATGAGGATCAGATGGTCCCAAGTATCACATCTTCCCGAGTGAGAGTGGAAGAGGAAGAAACTTCAGAACTTCGAAACTCAGCAGAGAACAGCAGAGCTGAAGTGCCAATAAATGCAAACCCACAACAAAATGCAAGAGAGACAGTGAACCAAGGAGTGTTGCAGACCGTAAATAGAAACACGCGACTACAGAACAATACTACAATGTGGCTGAGAAATGCAGCTGAAGATTCCACAGCAGAATCTTCAAGTAGTAGTAGGAGAGAAAGGGATGGAGGTGTAGTTCCAGTATGGTCTCCCCCAGCTTCTAACTTCTCAGAGCAATTTGTAGATGATGAAAATGGTATAGGACCCAGTTCATCTTACTTGCAGAGGCATCCTCAGTCTCACCAACTGATAAGTTGGACCCGGTTACCTCAGACCGGGTGAGATTTCCAAATCACTGAAAAGAATAATAACAAATATCTATTTTGTACTTCCTGCTAAACAATTTCATTACAAGGTAGCTAACCTGCTTCTGTTCAATTTTTTTAGTCTTCTTTGAGATTTATAGAACTCTTCTCATTCATACTTTCGTTCTTTTAGGTGCATTGTCACTATTCTTATCTGTTTCTTTCTTCCCATACCTGATTTTTGATTAAAAAAGTTCACTCTACTGATTCCCCACTTTATGTGAAGTGTGTATTATAGTATTGTCAGTATTTACAATTTATAAGGAAAATCATAAATTGAATGCCAGTGTTCTGGATGATGTTTTTTCTGATCTAAAGTTATGATATTCTTCTTATTGTCTTCTTGTTATCTTATTAGAATTAATATTTGAATTACAGGTAATTCACATCTAAAACAAGCAGGGAGGTGGAAAATGCACTCTCAACTCTTCATCTGGGAAAGTTGGATGGCGAACCTCGAAATGGACATATATGTGTTCATTTCTTACTCCTGAAATTAGTCTTGACATATTATTAACAGCTGACCTCCAATGTGCATGAAAATATCAATCCACACGGGCAGTTTCATTTGCAGTTCTTTTTGCTTTCTTGTACAATGTGTAGTGAAGGCATACTGTATAGTATAATTTGTTCAGTGATGGAGAAAGAGCCAATGTTGGATCTTTGATCCTCTAATAAACTCAAACAGGTTTGTGCTTATCATATAAGGCAGATATGTTACTTTTATAATCCCTATTTTATTTACATTTTCTGTCCTGTACATCTCTGTTGACCACTGTAAAGTGCACTCTTCTTGGTAAACATCTCTATATGCCATACTAAACGACAGTGCCGGAACACCTTTTTTTCACTTTTTTTTTATTCATATTCATTCCCCTGAAATTTTCTATGGTTGAGTGAAGAGGTGCATTTTATCCATTGGATCATCTTCTTTGTTAGCCACTATAACTGCCACATTAAGTTGTATACTTCATTAACACTAGATTTTAGAAACAAAGGGAACTGCTAAAACAGCATGTTTCCTAAACTAGTACATGAGGTGTTACAATTACAAGAGCAGGTCCAATCTGATGTTCCTAGGCACGATCAGATTGTTTATTTTTAGTCTAAGTACAGAGTACGGATCCTTAAAGAGCTTGATCAAGTTCATGGGGGATAAATAATTATGATTGTGCTTGTGACATGGTTCGGGTACGGTCTTCAGGTTCTGCTGGTTTGGTTACTTCTAGGAATCTGTAAAGCAGACTTGCTGAAACTGCTCCCAGAATAGGGCCTATGATATAAACCCAAATGTTTTTGTAATCACCAGACACGATAGCAGGTCCCAAACTCCTTGCAGGGTTCATGGAAGCTCCGGTAATAGGCCTGCAGAAGAATGTGGCAGGTTCAATTACGAGCACAGTTAAATTGCAGATTCATCTATTATGGGATTAAGATACAAATAATAGTCATTATTTTTTCCATAATTTATTTATAAAGGGTATGTTTTTTTATACATAAAAGTATTTGTCACAGGGACATGATATGACTTAATGTCACATTAAAGGATCAATTCCCATTGATGTATAAAAACAAGAATTCTGATTCTCATCAGAGGCATTTTGTTTTACCCGGCAATGATGACGTTAATCAGAACTGAAATTCCAATTGCAACTCCAGCGAGTTCGTTGCTCTGTTCCAATCAGCGAGAGTACCAAATTAGTTCCTTTGTCAAACATAATATAACAAAATGCCTAACGTAAAAGAAGCTACAAAGGTTTGTTCCTTTAGCCACAGACAAGTTAGGCATTATAAGGTACAAAAAGGAATCAATTTTTGAACTTGACATGTAATATTGTGGTTGTGAAGTGGAGCAAAGAAATAGATAGATTAACCATAGCTACAGCTAAGATAATTCATGGCAAGTTATAACAAACGGTACCCCTCTGGGATCAGTGGCAACACCGCAAATAGTGAGCATCAGTATGGAAGTGATTATGGATTCCCACATCATTGCTTGAAGATCAGAAGTTGAACTCAAGTATTGAGTCACTGTTACTCCAAAATCCACCTTGTCATGATACAACACTTTGAGGGTGAGGCTGGCCAGTGTAGCACCCATCAACTGGCACAACACATAAGTAGGCACCTAGGAAACAAAAGGAAAGAGGGAAACAAAATATTAGTGGGAAAAAAAGTTTGAGCAATTGATGATCTGTGATTGAGTCAGTCATAGAATATTGCAAGCTTGCATGGCTTGATGGCTTACAAGTTTCAATTGAATTTTTTGGACAGCAGCCAAGGCAATTGTCACTGCAGGATTGAAATGGCCACCAGAGACATGACCAACAGAATATATAGCCACAGTCAGAGCTAGACCTGAAACGATTGCTATGCCTACTATTGTAAGTGGCAACCTCTCGTTAACAAGAGCAGCCCCACAGCCCGCAAATATTAGAATGTATGTACCCACGAACTCAGCAATTGCCTACTCAAGCAAAGGGGTAGTTAAATTAAAGACATTAGACACATATATATAAGAAATTAACAAGAACTTGGTCTTGGAGAGAACATTGCTATAATGATAATTATGGTATATCTTGATTATTTTCATGTATGCACTATGCTTTAGAGCTACCTTTTGGATGTTAGATGGAGGGTATTCAGCCTCATGGATAGTTCTATCTGCTTGTTCGGCAGACAATTCGAGCTTAGGTGGAGAATCAACATTAACTGATAGTGAATCAGCCATTATAGCACTTGAATGCTAAACCTTAGCGGAAAGTGCAGCTGCAGATTTGTATTCTTATATGCAAACAAGCAGTGACTGTTGAAGTTTAAATACACCATTTCTTAGAGAATTTTACTTGAATTTTAAAATAAAAGTGTTATTACATAATAAAGCCTGACTTTGATAGATGAGCTTTGGTTTTTTATACATTTATTGTTGTCAATAAAAGGCCGAAACTATTTGGAGGTTATGAGCAGTAAATTATGGGTATCATGCTATGGCATCTATGATCTATGGTTCATCGGCTGAAGTCAATATGAGAGTTCCATTTTTAAAGTTAGGGGATGTATGTTAAAATAATGATGTGCCACCCACAACGTTAGATTGTTTTCAATGGGAAGAGAAGAGAGAATTTCACTGGAGTGTTCCAAATCCTTGGCCGGCAGATTTTAATGTTAGTTGTTTAGCGGAAAACATTCCATAGTGACCATACATATATAAGCAAACAATCTGGAGAAAAAATATTGAGAAGGATGGTTACGTTGCTGGGGTTCTAGTTCTTGTACTATAGTCTTATTATACGAATCAACCGGTTGGTTTATTAGCCGTGACGGACCCAGAAATTAATATGACTTGGGTGAAAACAAAAAATATTATATTATAAATAAAAATACTTATTATACAATATAAATTAAATATGATTTTTAATAATATATTTTGAATGAAGTTACTGTATTATAAAATGTATTGTGATTTTTTGCCTTAATATATATTATATTTTTGTTAATTCATATTCGGCTTTTTATCATATAGATCTAAATGGTTTTATTTTTTAATAAGATAAAATGGTTATATTTTTATATTTTTGTCTTATTTTACACCGTTAAATTTTTTAATTTGAACCATTCAACCAGTTTTGTGGAAGTGTTTCTACTTCTATATCTTATTTAATTATTTATCAATTATTAATTATTGTTTTAATTGTTTGGTTTATTTTTCCAAAATCTTTTTTATTCATGTGGCTTCTCATTTACCTTACGACAAAATATCATGAATTTCTCTAATTATCACTATCCATGCACTCGTTACCAATTTCTATAGTCGCCAGTGTTCATTAGGCCGAATATTAAGGTATTATTTATGATGATACTCGCTACTAACTAGTATCAAGGGGTGTGTCAGGTTAGAGTAAAGGAAAGCGTCTTATTTATTTTTATTTTGCAAAAATGTTACTCTTATGTTATGTTGGGAAAAGTATTTTTACGGTCACTTTATATAAGGTTATTTATAGCTATCATTTTTAAGTATGTTCTTCCGGGAGAACATAGTTATAACACGAAACGTTGTTTTTTTTCTCTCCTCAATAACTTTTCAGAATCTGTCTGCTGACGTGGAGAGAGAAAAAACAACTTTTCATGTTATAAAATGTTCTCCCGGAATTAACATAGTTGAAAATGGTGGCTGTAGATGAAGCTTATCTGAAGTGGCTGTATAAATGTTAACCCATATATATATATATATATATATATATATATGAGGAGGGATATTCTTACTACCAAAATTTTCTACTACCAACTTACTACCTATCTAATCACCATTGAATCAAAGAGAGAGAATGTTAAAAAGTTTTTCAAAAAGGAGAAAATGTTGATCCAATGGTGATTAGATAGGTAGTAAGTTGGTAGTAGAGAATTTTAGTTTAAGAATATCTCTTCTCTATATATATATAGAGGAAGGATATTCTAACTACCAAAATCCTCTACTACTAACATACTACCTATCTAATCACCATTGAATCAAAGAGAGAGAATGCTAAAAAGTTTTTGAAAAAAGTGAAAAGGTTGATCCAATGGTGATTAGTGAGATGGTAGTAGAAGATTTTGGTAGTAAGAATATCTCTCCTCATATATATATATATATATATATGTTTTTTTGACCCTTTTGTCTCTCAATAATTAATTAATAATCATTTTGCCCATTGCCCAAAATTATTTACCAATATGCTCTCTTTAATCGATTAATATTAAGATTTAATCAATTAAATGGTCAAAACTAATAAAAATAATTGACTTGAAGATTTAATTAATTAAATCTTTAATTTAATCGATTAAATATCCTAATGTTGTGATGCTTGAAGTTTGTATTGGTAATTTTCATAAATATTCTCAATTCGTGTTTTCCTCTCTCTCTCATATTATTAAAGGGTCAAAATAGGCAAACTCAGCTCTGAAAGCGAGAGGGATTTCGAAACTCATGAAGAGCATGTAAAGAAGCATCACCACCATGAATATTTGAAGGAGTGTGAGCCTGTTGGGTAGCACAAACGGGTCCATCTTCCCCCTCTCCATCTTTTTTTCCCCTTTTCCCACCACTCAAAGGTTTAAACTTTTCTTTCCTTTTTCTAAACCCAAAAGAACAGAATCAATGGGGTTGTTGAGGTGGTTATTGTTGTTTTTTTTTTGTTCCTGGGTTTGTTCAACGATTTTGGAAGGTTTTTAACCCTAAGGAAGAAGGCACCTGGGCAAGCAAGTAGAGCTTTCTTCTTCTTATCACATGAATATAGATGCAAAAACAGAGAAAGTGAATGAAAGCCTTCTGGATGTCTTTGTATAAAGTTTGAGAAGTTGTTGTTTTTTTTAATTTGAAAATTTTAATTGTATATTTCCATACAAAGCAAAGGGAAGAAGATCACAAATCTACAGTTGCCTTGGGCATGATGCAAATCGAATATTTGCAAAGCGTATACCCGGTACCAACTTCCAGAAGATTTTTAATCGATTAAGTTGAAGATTTAATCGATTAAATCTTCAAGTCAATTATTTTTGTCAATTTTAATCATTTAATCGATAAAATATTTAAGTTAATCAATTAAATATGGACATATTGATAGATAGTTCTGAGTAAGGGGTAAAACGGTTATTAATTAATTAATGAGAGGCAACAGGGCCAAAAAAACATATATATATATATATATATATATATATATATATATATATATGACGTTATTTATTCTCATTACCAAAATCTTCCAGTACCAATTTACTACCTATCTAATCACCATTGGATCAACATTTTCTCTTTTTTTCAATTTTTTTTTAACATTCTCTCTCTGGTTGATCCAATGGTTTCATATATATATATATAGTAGTAAGATATTTTTAGTAGTTAGGATATCCTCACTATGTATATATATATATATATATATATATATATATATATATATATATATATATATATATATGGGGTAAATATTTCTACAGCCACTATAGATAAGGTTATCTACAGCTAGCCCCAAAATTACGTCGTTTTGATTAATGAATGGTGCTTCTATAATTTTAAGTGAATTAATGAAAGGTATTCAGTAAAATTGATATGATAAAAAAAATAAACAAAATTACTGAAATACCCTTCATTAATTCTCTCCATTTTTTTTTATTTCTAAAATTACAAAATACACACTTCATTAATCAAAATGACATAGTTTTTAGCCTATTTAAATAACCTTATCTAAAGTGGTTGTACCATATATATATATATATATATATATATATATATATATATGTGCGCGTGTGTGTGTGTGAGAGAGAGAGAGGTAGGATCCTTTGACACATCATCTGAGAGCCATTAGATCAAAAAAATCAACGACTCTGATTTGTATGTGACACCGTTGATCTTTTTTTAATCTAACGGCTTAAGATGTATATATATATGACACCGTTGTCAAATATATATATATATATATATATATATAAAAAATATATATATATAGTATTTCTACAGCCACTTTAAAATTATCTACAGCTGCCCTTTTAACTAAGTGTGACCGGTCACACTTAGTTATAATAATAAAGCTGTTCTTTTTTCTCTTTCCTCAGACACTGTTGGCTGACGTGGCGGAGAGAGAAAATGTAATTTTAAAGTGTGACCAGTCACACTTAGTTAAAAAGGGGCAGCTGTAGATAACTTTATCTAAAGTGGCTGTAGAAAAATTTACCCATATATATATATATATGTATATATATATATATCAAACTTATTTGATTTTCTCATGTTGCATGAGAATTCAATTCTCATGTTGTGACTCAACTAGTGGTGGGCCCTATATTTATTAAAAAAAGAGAAGAAAATTTTTGCACGCAAATCGAAGGGTCACTAACATGAGAGTTAAATTCTCATGTAAAATATATATATATATATATATATATATATATATATATATATATATATATATATAGTTGATCGGATATCTAGTGATTCGTTATAACATGAGAAAGTGGAGCCAGCTGCTGCCACCATCATTGCTTGGTCTTCCTTGCTAGATTTTGTGTCAAATCTTCACCTTTTCTTCCTTTTTCACCATCTAAACACTATGGTTGGGTGTGGTTGAGATTTGTGTGGGAGTAAATCTTTGTGTTTATGAGTGTAGAGGTTGTGTGTGAGGGGTTTGTGGGCCGTGTTGGTGTTCCCATTAGTGTGAGCCTTTGTTCATGTCATTGGAGGCTTCAAGGAGCAAGCTTTGTGAAGGAAAAATCAAGTCTTGTTTGTCATTTTCGTTTTGGGTCAAAGTCAGAGCTTTGAGGGACCATTTGGGAGCTTCATGAGCCTATGTAGCACCGATACCGACACGGGACACGTGACACGATATGACACGACACTCCGACACGTTAATTCTAAAAAATGTTAGATTTCGACACGCTAGGACACGTTTTGATATTAAATAATATTTTTAATTTATGTAGTGTATATTATATTTGATATTCAATAATTTCACAAAAAAATGAATCTAAACTTATAATATTCATAAATTTTGTGATAAAACATAAAATATAACAAATATTTATATTAAACTCAATAAAATAGTAATCGGTGTAACCAATCTAATAGTGTGGAACTAAAAATTCAACACAACGCAACCTTTAAACCTTTTTTTGAATTTCTATAGCGCGTGTTGGAGTTCCCATTGGTGTGAGCCTTTGTTCATGTCATTGGAGGCTTCGGAGAAGTTTGTGAGGAAAAACACGTCTTGAGATTTTCAAGTGTTTGTGCTTCATTTGGGAGCTCATGAGCACTTGAGTTGCTGTTTTGGAACCTTGGGTAAGATCCCAGAATTTGATCATGTGTTTTAATGGTTAAAGTTGATGTCTTGCCATGTTTAATAAGTAAACAAGTAACCAACACCTATGTGAACCTGTAAATGCTTAAAAATGGATCCTTGGACGTTTTCATGGATTAAAAGTTGGACCTTTGGGTGATATCTTCGCGAAAATGCAGAACTGCATTCTGTCGCGAAATATCCGAATATGATATCCGGGTATGGGGTCTCTGATATCCGGATATGCCCCCGACATATATCCTGATATTACGGGATTTTGATGAACAGTAAGGTACTGTTCATACAAATGTGATTTATGGGTTTGTGGACCCTAGTTTGAGGAAGTTGGATTTCTGTAAATACTTAACTAAGTTAGAATCAAGGGATTTAGGGCTTATGGCTTTGTGGGAAGCCTTAAGACATAAATCGTAAAAGGAAAACTTAGTCTTTATGCTTATAGTTACGAGCTTTGATTATTGATACGATTGCTAGTCCAAAACATATTGTAATCTGTTGTGTGTTGGACTTGAGTTGTGTGGACTCTTGGCTTTGATTGATTGCTTGCAAGGTAAGCTTTCGTGTCCCCGGTTTACCATGTCCCATGCAGGTATGGTTATATGCATGCTGTGTTACATGCTTTTTATGATTTGGAAATGCTATTGAGTTGTTATATGCAATGTGCCTTTATGATATGCATGTGATGTCCACCTATACGGTAAGCCTAAGTATGTAGTACATACAATATGGTGAGGCTGTGGGTGAGGTGCAAGCGGTGTTCCTTGTACTACTATGTGGGTAATAGACGTATTCCTGCATTTCTCTGACCGGTGGAATAGTGATAACACACATGGCTTGAATATCTATTGCACTGCATACTTTTGGAACTTACATTGGAAATTACTACTTTTAGAACTTATATTGCACATGTAAGTGAGCTTGGGGTGGAATATCCTTGAGGACCCCTTGTCTTATTGATATTTCTTTTTTACAGATCTCACCCACGTTTGGGGATGCTTATTTCAGGTTCAGGGAACCAAGGGGTTGAGACTCCTAGTTGCAGGAAGCCAGAGCTTAGTTGATGCATGTTTTATGCTGCTTATGATGATATACTGTTATGAGTTGATGTTGGATGTTGTTTATTGCTTTTAGGTTTTTAGCTTCATGTTGTTATTGTCGTTGTTGAGACTGATGTTGGGCATTGTTGCCTTATTTGGTGAGCATAGGGATTGTCCATGCCACATAGACTTGGTTATGTCTTGTTTTATTTAAAGTTGTAATAATGTATCAGGATTATTGTCCAGGCTATGTGTTGTAGTCCTGTGACATAGATACTCACTTTATTTATATATTGAGGTATTTCAATAAGTTGTCTTGCAATTTATATACAGACGATATTTTATGGTAAATGATTAAGCAATCAAATTGGTTAAGTAATAATGACTTCATAATTGAATTAAAGAAAAAGTTATTCCGCATTTTAATTAAGCGTGACTTAATACGATAGCATGTTAACAAATCGGGTTAACACGGAGTGTTACACGATGAGTCTCTCACAGAGTTTTAGTCCATACTAGTATACTACTATAAGATATGGACTAAAATATGTGTTATAATATTGTATCTTTTGTCTTTATCAAATGTGAAATGTGAATATTGACAAAATAATCATAATAAAAATTTGTCACCAACCAACTGGCATAAATTACTTAAATAAAAATCATCAAATTTTTACGTTATAATTAGGGTTGTAAATGAGTCATGTTAGACAAGATTTTGGCTTTATAGTCTAAGCCTATATAAAACATTTAGATTCTATACTAGCCTACAAAAGACTTGATTTATAGGTCTGACATGTCCTATTATAAAAAACTAAAAAGCCTAACACGGCCTATAAGATCTACCAAGTTGCAAAGTAAAATTTATAGGCCCAAACCAAACGTAAATATAAAAAATAAAAAATAAAATTTTTTATTCAGAAAGATCATATGAAATAATATTTTCATTAATAACACATGAAATAATGTACATAAAGATCACATGAAAATATTCATAAAGATCACATGAAAAAATTCATAAAAGTCACATGAAAATTTCATATATGTATATGTACATATAATTTGCACTTTCATAACAAGTTCACCTACCACAACAATGGTGTAAGGAATGTTGACTTGATTCAAAGCTCTCTCAATAGAAGAGCGATTAATCTATTAGAAGGATTAATCTATGTTCTTTCTATAAGTGAAAACTTATAGAAACGACATAATAATAATAAGATAAGTCCGATTAGATGACAATTTCCCATCCCATTTTATGTTAGAAGCAATTAATTTAACCACTTTTCAAGAATGTATACAAACCCAAAATAAATCAAGAAAGAACATGTAAAAAAGGAGCTGCACATCTATAGAAGCATGACCACAACAATGCAAAACCACAAAGGTATCAGTTTCGTTATTCAAATTTAAGAGATAGAAAAACCAAAAAATACCATGCTAAAATCCACAAACCCTCGAGGCAGAAAAGTGGAAGGTTCAATACAGCACCACCATCCAAGAAAGTAGGGGTGTTCATCAACCGAACCAAACCGATTCAAACCGCGGTGACCGAACTGAAAAACCGATAACCAAATAAACCAAAAACCGAAATATCGAAAACCGAAAAAAACCCGCAAATTTTAATTGGATTAGATCGGTTTTCGGATTGATTGATGAAAACCGATCCAATATATTAATTCTACTCTACCTACTTGGGCTTTTCCCTAATCATATCCCAAAAATTTCTAAACTCAATATCATTAACCTATTAACTAAACCCAAGAGAAAATCTGGTGACATCTCATGAACAAAGTTTTTTTTGTGTAGAGCTTCATATCTCATTATAAATATATATATATATACATATATATATATATATATATTATTGTTTACTAATATTTTTGTATTTCAAAATAATTTTTTTTACAAAGTAATATATACAAATGATGTTATTTGCACAATAATTATGAAACAAATTTTAGGAATTTCTAAAAACCGAAAACCAATCCAATCCAAATCGAAAAAAAATCGGATTGGATTGGATCGAAATTGAAAAAAAATTCCAAACCGAATGGATGATTACATGATTAAACCGAAGGGATTTGATCAAATAATTTTTACTTCTAAAATCGATCCAATCCAAATCACAAACATTCCTACAAGAAAGCTGTCATGTGGTGTTTCTTTTCAAAATCTAGACATGCAATTAATATCGTGTAACATCAAACAATCCAGTTGGAAATCAATGTAATGTAGAAATTGAGCAAATACAAATAAAAAAAATGCTACCACCTAGATAACTATGTAAGGATGGTATGAAGGTATCATAAGTAATTTCACCTCATTATGAGAAGGGTTCGTTCGAGCGTATCTAAATAAATAGATACTATTAGATCCGCGCGTCGTTTCATTCCATTTAGGATTAAGAATAGCGTAATCGGACCTAGATAACTCTCTTATTATTTGTATTCACCTCTTTGGGAAATAGGTTTGATTGTCCATTTTTTTGTATATATATAAGGTATCATAAGAACCAATTGGAATTTTATAGTTACACTTTTTTTTTAAACCTCTTAAAACCATACTTTATTATCGTTGATTTCCGTTAACGGTTATCATATTGTGAATTAATAATTAATTAATGATAATTTGCTAAAATCCGTTGAACGGAAATAATAAGGTATAAAAATTGTAACTATAACCTTCCTCTTCAACAATTAAAAAAATAATTAAAATAATATTACTTTATCATTCAAAATTAATTTTACTTAAAATAAATAACATGATATGAGTCGGCTTGTAGGTTTATATGTCCGACATGTACAAAAAACTTATGCCTGTTTTCTAAATAGGCTTTTTTTAAAAAAGGCGAGCCCTGTTCTATTTTACTATTTGTAATAAGTCAAGTCTGACCTAATATAAGCTAAGTCATATGTCCCTGTCGGTCGGACTAGCCCATTTACACCCCTAGCTATATGATGTGTAGTAATTTTTTTTTTTATAAAATTATTTACTTAAATGAAAATATAATTACCTTAATAACGGATTTTTTTTATTTTTTTATTATTTATTTTTTCCGTTCTGTGAAATAAATGAATCCCGGCATCAGCTTGCACCAATTGCTGGAAAAATTGAGGAAGCCCAAAAATAGAAACGGGCCACGATGCAGGCCCATGATAAACTAGAACTCTAGGGTTTAGCTAACCTCCGGCTATATAAAAAGGAGCAAGAGTACCAAATACATAAGATCGCTGGTTTGTTATACGGCAATTTTGGATTGTGCTAGTAGTTGTGTTGTGTGTGCTTTGCGTGTGTGTTTTGTGTTTTTGTTCAAATTTTGAGTTTGAACTGCCTCTTCTTTCAGCTGCAAGAGTTGAGATCTGTGGATCGATTTCTTGACGGCTTTGTTCTGGGGGCATACATCAATTTCCGACCAGAATCTTTTGGGGCTAGTTTTCCAGATTTAAGGTTTCTTGTTTTTCTGGATCCCCTGTTTTGGTCACACTCCCTGGCCCTTTTTTGTGCCTTTTCTGGTTAGATTATCGCTCAGGAAAAATCAGAACTATAGGGAATCGTACGTTTGGAGTTAGGTTTAGATGCTTAATCATGACTAAACCTAAGCGATGGGTTGGTCATTGTTCATTTGTGTTTTTCCTACCTTTGTTATTTTTCTTGCTGCATGGTTTATGATATGCGGTTAACTGTAGGGATGCCTAACTATGCTCGAACCTCTTAACTGTTTTATCATTTCAGTAGATAATGAACACTATATATATATATATATATATATATATATATATATATATATATATATATATATATAATTGAAGGAGTATCAGCTGTGGAATTTCTGTTCTCAGGCCGCAATTCTAAAATTCTGATGATTTTATTCTTTTGAAAAATCAAACAATGTCGTTTCGCCCACTTGACTAACGCTCTTAAGAATAATGCTATCTGGTAAAATAATCGTTTGAATTAAGTAAATTAAGTCTTTCCTTTTTTATTATTTTTTATTTTATTTATTAATTTATTTTTTGCTTCTTTTTTCAATTTTTTTTTAATTTGGGTTCATCCACTACCCTAATTATATTGATGAAGATAATAATAATAAAAAATTTATAAAGTGTTTAATGTTTAAGATAATTTATTTCTTAATCATTTTGAGATAGGAAAAAAATATATTTTACAATTTTAATTAATTCTTAGTCCATATTAATTTTTATAATTATAATTTTTTTCCAATCCAAATGATATTAATAAAGTTTTTCTTTTAAAATTTTAAAAATTTATAGTCTTAATATAATTATTTTTAATTTCTTCCCTTAATTTTTAAAAAATTTAACTATTAATATTCTTAGATCAATTCGTCTAAATTTTTTTATTATAATCATCCTTTAAAACTTCAGTCTAAACATTTTTAATTAAATTTGTTATCTTAATTCAAACACTTTCGTCTCGAAATAAGATTAAGTAAATATATTCGAATATAATAGAATAAATTTTTTTGCTTCCAATTGAAATAAATTTTTTCAAAATAAGATTAAGTAAATATATTCGAATATAATAGAATAATTTTTTTTGCTTCCAATTGAAATAATTTTTTTAATAAGTACCTAAAAGAGAAATATTTTATTTTTTAAATGCACGACCACTATAAATTTAACTGTTTGTACTTTTTTTTTTTTTTTTTGATAAACAACTGTTTATACTTTAACAGGTTATATTACTCTCATGTAATAGGTTACTCTCATGTAATAGGAGAGATATAGTGAGTCGAGAACCATCATGGAAATTGATGGATGTGTAGAAAGTGATATTATATTATCCAACATCAAAGTAATATAACCCTTATACTTATAGTTTATGTATAAAGAAACAAACTGAAACTGAAATACAAGCATCAAAGTGATATTATGACATTTGTATGGCCTACGATAAAAGAACGAAAAATGTTTAAATACAAGCATCATCTTTTAGTTTAACTCTTCACCAATATTAATATTAAATACAAAAGAAATACAATCATCGTAATTTGTATGGCCTACGATAATAAATAAATATATAAAATTAAGGGTTTTCATTTCCTCCTTTAACGTAACATAATAAATTTTCTTACACACACACAAGCATCATCTTTTAGTTTATATATTTTAAAACAAAAAAAAAATTAAAAAAATATGGCAAAAGAAATATATAACATTACACAATCACTTTTCCTATAACATAATAAACATTAAACCCTAACATTAACTAATAAAATGTTAATGAACTAAAATATTTGAACTAGTTAATTATACAACATAACTCCAAAATGTAGCTTCAGCTGGTTATATAGCTCAAGATTAAATTGTAGTGGCTGAAGAAGTCATGAGTTGGAAAAACACTTTCGGATCGGTGGTGAAAATCTTCTCATTCTAAGTCACATAGAAATTAGTTTCATTATATGGGAAGGAGACCCCTAACTTTACTAAAAAAATTAATTATACAACATATATAAGTTTTATTTTTATTTTTATTTTTATTTTTGGTTAAGACAAAAGTACTATTTTGATATAGAGACAAAAAGTAAAGAGAGGGTGAAGAAGGTGGACCGGAAGAGGAATTATGTAGAAGGTTTGGGGTCTGGGTAGGTAGGCAGTAGTTGGAGGCGTGGTATTCAAACCCATTGTTAAACCCATGTGGCAACATTCCATGAATTGAACAACTTCACTGGTCTTATATCATTCCCAGGCTGATCTTCCGTGGCCCAGCGTGAATAAATCTTTCCTATTATGTTGCACTAAAAATTCAGCATGAAAATTTTACATGTAAGTTTAAAAAAAATATTTTTATAAAATTTTTTCTCTCTCTTCTAATGTATAATGCTCTCATTAATCGGATATATTGAATTTAAGTGCAATAATAATACCAAAAATTTATTAGCCGAATATAGCATATATTTTTATTATCATATTTAATTTGGAGGATGGGGACATTTGATTTTATGGGAGCTCTCAATGGATTTGAGTTCTGTCTCCTCTGGTTGGGATAAGAAGAGACTAAGAAGAAAGAAAAAGGAGAATTTTATTTTCCAAATATTATTTCTGGGAGGATCACCATAAACCTGAATCACCTAAAAAAAATTTCTCCCACACAAATTATTTTGTTTTGTTTTATTTTATTTTTCTCTTAAATGATTCTGCCCACCACATTTATAGTTTCCTCCAAAAAAGTCCCCTTTCTTTGCGGAACTCTTTATTTTTATTTTTATAAAAATGGAGTGGCCATTGCAGCGTGAATTACGGGTAGATAGTGGATAAGTGGTGACAATCGTCTATGTTCCTCCAACATCGATACCGCACATGAGACATGACATGATACGACATGAGATACGATATAATATGATATGTTAGTTTTAACATGTTAGTACATATTAATTTTAATATGGTATAATATTAATTTTAAAAAATATTAGATTTTGACATGTTAATACATATTTTGATATTAAATAATATTTTTAATATATATAATATAGTTTACGTTCAATACAAATAGTAGCCCTTAATAAGTCATGTAACTAATCAAATATTCAAATTTTATAACAGAAATATAAAGTAAAAATAAATTTTCACACTTTGTTAAATTTTATATCAAATTCCATAACAAAAAATATTTGATTTATAAATTAATTTTTTGTACTTAGTTAAACAGATAAAATAAAATAAAATTTGGATAAAAAAATGTGTCAGAAAAACATTAATCGCATGTTGGAAAATATTAACCATATATCGGTGTGACGGTGTCCCATGCACACACTGGGGGACCCGCAAGTGCGGTCATAAAAAAAATTATTTCAAGTTTTTTTTTTTATTTTATCTTTTTCTTGGTTGCATGTCTTTATTTGTCTCTTGGTTGAATATATATATATATTAGGAGTAAATACTCTTTTAAGCCCTTGACAAAAAATATGATTCCCATTTTAGTCCCTTACACAAAAAATTAGTATCGAGGTCCCTAAAAAATTTAAAGCAGATCAATTTAGTTAAAATCATGGTCCCTCACAAATTCAAAAAAGATCTACATTAGTCACTCTAAAAGATCAAGATCGGTCCACTTTGAATTTCATAGGGACCAAGTGACTAATTTTTTTTTAAAATGGACTAAAGTGAGAACCAATTTTTTTTTTTAGGGATCAAAAAAGATATTCATTCTTATATTAGTTAGCAACGTAGCAGCGTACGAAAATGATTAAAACAATGTACCAACGCAAATTGATTAGAGAGAAAACTTATTCTTCCTCTTCTGTCACTTACCCATTCCCATGCTCTCTTCATCCTTTGTTTCTTTTTTTCATTTTTACAAAAAGAGAGGATTGATTGCAGGTCTGACATTCTGTACATGAAGTGTTGATTTTTTTATTCACCACTATAAAATAAAATGATGATGTGTGGGTATACTGGAGTATATTCTCATATTTGTTTTGGAGGATTGGTAAGATTGATAAGATTTAGGGGGGAATAATTAGTCAAACTATTGCCTGCAGCTTGTTATGGAAGCAACTAGATTATGAGCGGGTTCAAGCGTTCATTCAAATTTTGTTTACAAAAAAAAAAATTTACCCCCGCCACCTATGTAGCACCGATAATGACACAGGACACATGACACGATATAACACGACACTCGAACACGTTAATCTTAAAAAATGTTAGATTTTGACACGTTAGGACACGTTTTGATATTAAATAATATTCTTAATTTATGTAGTGTATATTATATTTAATATTCAATAATTTAACAAAAAAATAATTTAAACTTATAATATTTATAAATTTTGCAAATAAACATAAGATATCCCAAATATTTATATTAAACTCAATAAAATAGTAATCGTAATCGAACGAATCTAATAGTTAGAACTAAAAACTCAATGTAACGCAACTTTTAAACTTTTTTTGAATTTTTATAATTCAAAATTTTTGAAATATTGATACTTCATAACCCACCACTAAATGTGTGGACATAGAATTTTTTTCTTGGATGCGCTACTCACGCATATATTTCAAAAGAAGCGTATCCATGCTTTCTTGATTGTCGTTGCACGGAGCCATGGACAATAAGTAAACTGACAACAAAAGAAACCAAATGATTTGGTTTAATCCAAATGTTTAATTCAATTCGTCTGTTCGCTTTTTTCACCCCTCTAATGCGAAAATGTAATTTATTGGAGAGATGATATACCCTCCTTAACCGAGGCATGAAATGAGGCAAAAAAAAAAAATTTACAAAAAGAAAAACTAGTTACGTTAGGAGAGGGGACAAAATTGGTTTAAAAAAAAACAATTACACTAAAGGAGGGGGCATAATTAGTTAAAAAAAAAAAAAAAGATATACAGGTTCTATTAGGGTGGGGGATGATACTCTCTTGGCGGTAAATTTATCATATCCAATACCAAACAGGTGAAAAACATGGGGAAAATCCCAAATGGAACAAAGAGCCGATTTATCAATCATGCTTGAGTGGTACCACATAAACTTTCATTTGCTGTCACATGATTAAATTAATGATTTTTGTTTTCAATAATGACACAAGTCGATGTTAAGTGCCTATTTGGATTTTTTTTTTTTTTTAGCTAGAAATTATTTATAAGTATAAGTTAGGTCAGATAGATTTTGAGGAAAAGATTTAATGAAAAACTCTTTTTTTTTTATAATGAAAAACTCTTTATTTTATAACGAAGAAAACAAATGAAAGCAAATTTCTGGATGTGCCAAAATTTCTCTCTCTCATCTGATGTGTAATGCTCCTACTTGTGGGATGCGTGCTACAGTAGCACCAAAGATTTATTCCCTAGAAGGAACTTTTTTTAAACTCTTATATACTTTTCTTGTATTGTGTGCATTTTTAAAAAAATAAAAAGTTATAGAGAGAAAGATAATTTTCTTGAAATATATGTAAGTAACTTTTAAGTTAAAACTTTTATGTGATTAGCAAATAACTTTTCATTTCTTTTTCTAAGCTCTTTTTTAACTTTAAGTAGTTTTTAGCTTAAAAAAATATAATCCAAACATGCTAACGTCGACTTAACGTAAGTAGCTTTTAATTTAAAAAAAAAAGGAAGAAAAAATCCAAACATTCTAATGTCACATAATATATTAGGTGGACTCGTGTCTCTTATGACGCGATAAGAAAACAAAAGAAAGTTTGCCACGTAACTAAAACTACCTCAAAGAAATAATTAATTTTCAAGACATACTAATTTTAGAAAATGTTCTTTTTAAAAACGCATCCTTAGATCAAAAAGCTAGAACCATCGCCCAAGCTAGAACAATTTATCTATTTTTAGATGATTGTGTGGCATCCAATAATTATTGAACTTGACAAATCACAAGCGACCACGTGATGTAAATATGTGATCCATATTGTATCACCAATCATACACACCTCTAGTCTAATGGCTGCGCAGATACAAGTAATTGTCTTAAGCAAATTTCAAAATATGATGTCATATTTAAATCTTCATACCAAGTGAACAATCAAACCCAAGCTTGGTTCTTCCATCTCCATTCTACTTTTCTTTTTGTTTCTTTTCAGTTTCTACAAACTTTGTAGCGTCATGACCCAGTGTTTCATCAGCTTTACCGAAACCAGAAACTGGTGCTACAGGTCCAGTTTCAACGGGTCGGGGCTCCGATCCACCATCACAGACCTCAAGGACGGAACCATCATGCATTGCTGGGTGCCCAAGACCCGAACCGAGTCCAAACCCAACCTGCTCCTCATCCACGGTCTTGGAGCCAACGCATTGTGGCAATGGGGTGACATCATCTGCCACCTCACGCCCTTCTTCAACGTGTACGTGCCGGATCTTCTTTTCTTCGGCGGGTCGTACACGACCCGACCCGATCGGAGCGAGCGGTTCCAGGCGGAGTGCGTGATGAGAGTGATGGAGGCGAACTCGGTGAGGAGGGTGACCGTGGTGGGGCTGAGCTACGGTGGTTTCGTGGGGTACAGCATGGCGGCGCAGTACAGTGAGGTGGTGGAGAGGGTGGTGGTGTGTGGCTCAGGGGTGAGCATGGAAGAGAAGGACATCAAGGAAGGGCTTTTCCCTGTCACTGATTTGGAAGAAGCTGCCAATATTTTGGTGCCACAGACACCCCAGAGGCTTAGGGAGCTTGTGGGGTACACCTTTTTCAAACCCCCTCCATTAGGATGGTTGCCTTCTTGCTTCCTCACTGATTTCATTGATGTAAGAATTTTCCCCTCACAATTTATTTTTGGTTTATCAATTATCCTTGAAACCTTTAATGTGATACTGCATATGATTTGGGTGGAGATCATCTTCTCTAGATCCTTAGTAGGTATATCCATCCTTCAACAACCTGACAATTGAATAAAAAAATATTTTTCTCTTCTTTCTATAACAGGAATTTCTCATTTTTTATTGGATAGATATACTGAGTGAATGATATAAGAGTAGTACCATAGATATTTCTATGGGAAAAATAAATCTTATGTCGTAGGAGATTATAATCTCATGTCATAAATACATCAAGTGTGGGACCCGCCTATTAAAAAAAAAGCAAAAAATAAGAAAATGGGTGGCACACCTTTTTATGACGTGCGTATGGGTTTGTTTTCTCATAAACCCCTATTTCTATTTGTGTGATTGTTCATTGATTAAACCTGGACATGGACAACCTTGTGGTTGTTTAGTTTTTGTAACAAGTTAACTAGATTCATCTCTCATTGTTGCTTGGCCTTGCCTGGAACAGTTGGATTAGTCTAGCATAGTGACCACAAGCATGTTTGTAGGTGAAAAAGAAGAGTCTGTTGTGTATATAAGGATGTGTAATTGTTGAAGATGCTACTTTAACTAACAATACCTATAATATTATGGTGGATACATGTGAATGTAACGGAGCCAGGGTGGGCTAAAATTGGCAAATTTGGGTAGGCCATGTGCAGGGACTATGTCCAAGAAAGGAGAGAATTGATCCGAGCTATTGCAAAAGACCGAAAACTTTGTGATCTCCCCAAGATATCTCAGGTTCATTTCTACTTTCCTATTACCAATTACAAGTTTGTAAGGGTTACATTAGAACTTAGAAGGCTTCATTTCATCATCTTCCATGCAGCCTACGTTAATTATGTGGGGAGAGCATGATCAAGTATTCTCTTTAGAACTGGGTCACAGATTGAAAAGGTTAAATTAATGCTCTTACTGTACTTGTTACCATCACTTTTGAATTTAGAACTCATTGGATTTGGAACACAGGCATTTGGGGGACAATGCTCAAATAGTGGTCATTAAGAATGCAGGGCATGCTTTTAATGTGGAGAAGGCGAAGGAGTTCTTCAGGATCTTGAAGTCCTTTATCGTGGATTTGCAGCCACCTGCAGAGAGCTCACGTCCCTAGTGGCAAAACAGCATTTCAGTGTGAGTTCAAATATTCCCACACACAAGAAAAAAGAAGAAGGAAACCTACAGATGATGACAGAAGAAAGAGGTATCCGTAAAATGAGTGATTTGGTTGAAACACATTCTTTTTCCATCTGTCTCCAAAGCAGAGGCTCATTAAAACAGTTCAATACAAAGGAGTTTAGTGGCATGTCGGATAAACAGGACTTTGGTCTCTATGTACTGAATTAAAGCATCTTGAATTTGTTGAGCTTAATAGAGCTAAAAAAATGTTTAGACTGGGATGAAATAAAAAAAATTAACAATACATCATGGCATAATGTTTTCAATTGTTACTAATTTTTATTCGAGTTTTTATCATTTCTAACTATATAGATTACATCATGTGGATATCAACCGTTAAATCAGATTGTTAACTTGTCTGAACTTCTAGACCCTTCTAGATAAACGAGCCAGGACTTTAATACACTGGTCTCGATGGTCTAACTGTAGTGCATGTTTTTCTCTGTATAGATAGACTGTATGAGTATGAGACTGAAATTTCCCACACTAAGGCCCCCACAAGCATCATAAATAAGATTAATTTACTCTTGACAGAGACTGTAATTGAACTTATCTTAAATTAGCAATTTAGGCCTGTCAAAATGGCGCATAAGCAAAGTGAATATAGAACAGCAAGCTATTAAGTAACAGAAAGCAACAACCTAACAAATAGTGTGCTGCAACCCTTGACGATGTCTTATCCTTCCCTCTGCTTGAGATTCCCTACCTTTTGAAGCAAAGTGAATATAGAAAGAGTTTTTTTTTCAAAAGGTTTCTATTTAAGCATGTTAAATGGAAGATATTGACTTAACAGTGAAGTATTCTGCCCTAACTACGAGCAGCACCCAATACTTCATGTGACAATTGTGATTACAATTTGAAAGAAAAGGCCTTCACTCATTGTGCAACATTTTTAAGAACCAATAGCAATGTATTTATACCTTTCAATGAGTTGTTTGCGCCGGATTGGATCATAGTTGAGCCTTCTTAACAAGAGAACAAGAGTCCATTATATACCAGGCCTTGAAGGCCGACATATCTGTGTACAACCACTCCTGAAAAAGCCCAGGTCTTCAAAAATAAAGTAAAAATTCAACAAGAGTAGAAGACAGGCTTGGCATGCAAATCGCACCAGTATATAGGATCTTTATTCTTCTTTTATGCCTTTTCAGTAATCATAAAATCTATATTTCAATTTTTAGAGTTAATAGGTATTTCATTAAATCCATGATGTTTTTTTATAGAATCTTTTGCCTGAAACATTTTTAAGTTTCTTAAACTACTTTTTGTTTTAAAAAACACAAAAAATTAAAATTAAAATGAATACAACTGGCACATTTGATCACATGAAATAGGAGCACATTTTTTTGGGCAACTGGAATAGGTATTCCTCTACCAAAAAGGAAAAAAAAATATAGAAGGAAACCAAAAAAAAAAAAAAATATGAAAGAAAATAACCAATATTTTAAAACTCGGATTGGACTGGCCGGGTCGTCCCGAGTTTAGGTAACCCGGTGAGGGCACCGGTTTGAGCTAGCCATTGAATTAGTCATGTAGTTGAACCAGTTTCGATTGGTTGACTCTGTCGAGTCTTTGTGACTTGCGGGTCAAATTAAAACCGACGGGTCAAGCTGTTTTCTCCCTTAAATCGGTTTGCCTATAGGAATGAGTAGTGTTACCACTTACCACTAGGCTACCCTTAATTGTTGGTCAAAATGCACCTTATAATATATTTATTATTTAATTTAATATTATTTTAATTAAACTGGCTGAACTAGTGACCCATCGATTGAACCAATAATCCAGTGAATAAATCATCTAGCTGAGTTTTTAAACATTGAAAATAACTACAAAGTAAGGATAATGTAAATGAGTTACTTTTTACATATTTGATAAAAGATGTACCCAATGCTTGATACTGTCGCAGCATTGAAAAATATCTCCTGAATAGATGGTAGTGTAAATAATGGTAGGCTGGTGGGCTAATACTTCTTAGCCTATGAAAGTACAAGGTCAGGTGATGACTTGGCAATTATTTGAGGGTTTATTTCTGGAAAAGTATTTTCCTAGGGATGCTAGGGAGAGGAAGCAAAGGGAATTTCATGATTTGGTACAAGGTGATCTCACTGTTAATGCCCATCCTGAGGAGCTATTCCAAAGGAATCTTAATGAGAAAATTGAGAAAAAAATATTTGGTATATTGGATCAAGGGATTTTGGTACACTAGTTAATCAATGTGGTGCAATAGAAGAAGTTTATTTTTTTTTTATTTTTTTTGGATAGTACATGGAATCGAACAGCAAACTTAACACCCCCTAAACTCACCCAACATCACTAGGCTATCCCTAGTGGTCCTAGAAGAAGTTTATTTGAAATATAAGAGCAAGAACACAGAAGAACTTGAATTCAAAAAAGCAAGTGACTCTACTCCCTCTTGGAGAGATAGGAGGCCTAATGAAAGAAACAAAGGAAAGAATCTACAAGTTAGACAATCGTTTAATAAGTTCAAGAGATGTGGTAATCAGAGGAGAAATGACACTGATACATCTTTTGCACCAAAATGTGATAAATGTGGGAAAACCCACGGGGATGATTGCAAGGCTGGAATGGTGTATGTTTTAAATGTGGCAAGCAGGCCACTTCATTAGATAGTATGCCCAGAGTGTGTGGCAAGTTTCTACTATGCAAACAGCTGTAGGACCTTCAGCTGTAGGCTGAGCTTATACTTTGGATTTTTAGAATTAGAGAAGGCCCCAAATCTTATCAAAGGTTTATAGTTTTAATCTTTTCTGTACATATTTGGCCTTAATTTTTTATTCTCGTTCTATATTCTTTTTCTAAGAAGGATAAAATAGATAGATTAGTTAAATTTCTAACGGTGTTAAAAATGAGTTTGGATGAAATTTTTTTTATAGGAAAAGTAATTAAAAAAAAGAAATAAGGGGTAAGTGATTCATAGTAAAATTATAGGAATATTTTTTTGAACTTTTCCAAAAAATTAAAATAAAATTATGAATCCGTGTAACAACAATACAACTAATATTAATTAGGTAAAATATTTAATATTTCTTTGGAGATAAATTATCACCGGAGAAATATTAAATCCTTAAGTAAAATACTTTGATCATAACAATATTTTGTAGTTGTTGCTAGCAACTCAATTTTTATTATTATTTTTTTTTTTTTGAGATTATCCCCCATTAAAATTTCATGGATTCCTATGAATTAAGGTTTAAATTTCTCCTAAAGATGATCATGACAATTAAGGATGATTAAATATATACTTTCATCTCACCTACTCACTTTTCATGTGCCAAATGTACTATCATTAGCAACTCAAACTATAATTTTAATTAAAACATCAAAATCTATAATTTTGTTCACTATTAAAAAACACGTGTAACATTTACAAAAAAAAAAAAAAAACACGTGTAATTTTCACCTCATAAAAATTCCAATATGAAAACTCAACAGCTAGCAAACAAAAAAGAAGCAAATTATTAATCATGACAATAACATGTGGGGAACTCTGACTAGGCGGCTTTTCGTAATTGATTCTCCATTTGATCCTATAATTTGCTATTGGTTTCTCTCCACCAGCGGCGTAAATGAGTGGGTTAGGTTAGACTTTGATTTAAATAGGTAAATTTTTTATAAAAAATATTAGATATGACCTGACCTATTAACTTGTATAGGCCCCAAAATTTAGGTGTGACTTCACCTATATTTAAAAAATAAAAATCTTGGCTTAGATTTGTTAGCCTGTTTAAGCCTATTAAATATTCAACTAGTAAAAGAATAATTAAAATAATATTATTTTATTATTCAAAATTTTTACAATAATAATTTTATTTATTATGTTTTAAATAAATAATATGATATAGGCCAGCCTGTAGGCTTATAGACCAGACATGTACAAAAAAGCCTATGACCTATTTTTTAAATAGGTATTTTAAAAAATCTAGACCTGTTCTATTTTACTATTTAAAATAGACAAAGTTTGACCTAATACAAATTAGGCTGAAGATCCCTATAGGCCAACCTAATCCATTTACACGCATACTCTGTACCAGATTTTGTTCCGTGGATGAAATGATGGTTGAAGAAAAAATAAATAAATTCTCCAAACATGTATAGTAATCACTAGGTCGGCTAAATACTTAGCGAACATGTAAGATATATTACAAGAACAAAGAAAAGTTGACTAGGTCATAGATTGTTGGACGATCCGTTGAAATAATAATAATGTCGGAGAATGTAGCTCGCTCATTAAAATAATTATTTCATAAATTTTTATAAGTTAGGAATTAGGTTATATTTTAATTTTTTTCTTACAATTATTTCATTACATTAAATTAAGGGTTCTAATTTACATCATTTCATAATTATTAATTTAATCTTGTTCCAATAATAATAAAAATAATTATAAGAAAAAACCTCAATAATTTTTTATTCTCACCAAACCATAGTACCATCTAGGGATGGTAAACGAGTCAGGGGCCTTTGACTCGGCTCGTAAAGGTCTGAGCTCGTGTTGGAATCAGATTTGGACTTGTATAAAAGCTCGTTTAATAAAAAGGCTTTAGGCTCTAATTCAGAAGCTCGGTCTTAGAGCCTCCCAGACTAGCCTAGTATATAAATATTTATTTATATTTTTTATACTACTTATAACAATTCTTTCTCTCATCAATTTATTTCACCTCATTTTATTAGTTTAACAGATTTTTTGAATGATTTTGTTCTATATTATGCTATTTGGATATATATTGAATTTATGTATATTTATGGAATTACTAGTGTTGTTCTATATTATCCATCATCCTCCTTCACACAAATAAACTCACAAAAACTCATTCGTTCCACTGTGCACTGCTTGTTTGTGTCAATTTAATTTTTGTTTTATTATTTTATTATTTTTTATTATTGTTGGCATTTTTTTTATAATGGGCTAAGATAATATAACCTGTTATCTACCTTCTCTCACTTTAATTTTTATTTATTTATTGTAGACTTTGTAAATTATTGCTGCAAATTGGAAGCTAAAGTTTCTGTCTGGAAATTGATTTTTTGTGGAATTCTATTCTCTTATTTTTATTCTTTAACATGCTAACAGGCTAAGACAGACTTCACACAGGCTTTTATTTTTTATAAATAAATCAGGCCACATGCCAATATTATATTCGTGACAGGTAACAGGCTAAGGCCAATCGGACACGTTTAAATATAGATTTGGCCCGTTAAGATCAAAACTCGGCTCGGCTCGACCCGTTAACACCCCTAGTAGCATCTTATATAAAAAGAAATTGTTCGAACAACATGTAGGAACATTTTATATTTATAAATTCTTACAAATTTATCTATATATTTCAGAGAATACATTAATCAACGAAAAGTTTTCACCGTGTCTTTGACATTGATCTCCAATGGTGCCCCTAGGAAAAAAGGGACCACCATTCTCTTTCTTTCTTCAATTGTTCTCGTAGGGAGAAGTGGGTTGGTTAGTTCCGTCCTTCTAACTACTCAATTATATTTTCCAAAATACATAGGTAGGTTTATAAGTAAAAAAATTATAAATATAACATTTTTCCAACAAATATACCTACACAAGGACAAGTGGGTTGGTTAGTTTCGTCTTTCTAACTACTCAATTATATTCCCCGGAATATAGCTAGGTTTGTAAATAAAAAGTTTATAAATATAATATTTTTCTAACAACTATATGTACAATTTTTTTTATTTATATTACGAATGCATTGAGTTTTCGGTACATCTTTTACTTATAATGTGACACGTGTTTTATTTCTATAAAATTATTAATAATAAATTATTTTAAAATGAGATGAGAGAGTGATTTGACAAATAAATAAAGGGGTTTGATTTTCTCATGTTGCATGATAATTCAATTTTCATGTTGTGACTCAACTAGTGATGGGTCCCATATTTATTAAAAAAGAAAAAAAGTAAACAAAAATTTTGCACGCAAATCAAAGAATCACAATATGAGAGTTGAATTCTCATGCAATATGAGAAAATGTTTTTCCATAAATAAAACATGTGTGAAGTGAAAAATGCATCAAAAATTCAATATATCTATGGCACCAAAATATTCTCCTATATCTACAGCCTGGCGTGCAAAAATAGTTTGTACGATGGGAATATGCTGCGTCTGACTCCCATGTACTTTGCAGTCAATAATTTCTCAAGAAACAGTGCGTTGAAAGCTTAGTAGCACGGGTTTACGTGGTCTTTTTTGAAAAAAACAAAAAAGGAATTATTCTGAACAGTTAACAATCACGGGCAATGGGAAAAAAAATTAATTTATTGTTTTTTAATAAAAAATTATGAAAAATAGTCGTTTTGAAATTAATTACGAAAATATAGCAGTTAAACACGCCCTACGGGGGGCGTGACTGGTTGGAGAGAGACACGCCCAAATTTGGGTGTGATCGAGGAGAGAGACACGCCCCATTTGGGGCGTGTTTCACCAGGTGCTGTCACGTGACACAAAAGTCAACAGTTTGACCGTGAAACTTTAAAAGTCCATAACTTTTGACTCGGGTGTCCGAATTAGGTAATGTTTTTTTTATTCCACATAACTTTTCGAGATCTACGTAATAACACCTCATTTGACATATTTTGTCTCTCACAAAAAAATTGAATTTATAATAATGATACCATAAGAACGTTTAAACTCAAATTAATAATCAGAAAATCATTGTTATGATTAGAAACATTCATAATAAAGATCCTTATGATTTTGGTAAAAATATATCAAAACGACATAGTTTTATTTAAAATGACATAACTTTATAATCACGAACAAAAACTTAAAAATCAAAATAAAACGAAAAGCACTCACTTAACTTTTTAATAAGGATCTTTATTATGAATGTTTCTAATCATAACAGTGATTTTCTGATTATTAATTTGAGTTTAAACGTTCTTATGGTATCATTGTTGTAGACAAATTTTTTTTTGTGAGAGAAAAAATATGTCAAATGAGATGTCATTACGTAGATCTCGAAAAGTTACGTGGAATCAAAAAAAATATTACCTAATTCGGACACCCGAGTCAAAAGTTATGGATTTTCAAAGTTTTACGATCAAACTGTTGACTTTTGTGTCACGTGGCAGCACCTGGTGAAACACGCCCCAATGGGGGCGTGTCTCTCTCCTCGGTCATGCCCAAATGTTTACACCGTCGGATCTTTACTATGAATGTTTCTAATCATAATAGTGGTTTTCTGTTTATTAATTTGGGTTTAAACGTTCTTATGGTATCATTGTTGTAAACAATTTTTTATTGTGAGAGACAAAATATGTCAAATGAGATGTCATTACGTAGATCTCAAAAAGTTACGTGGAATCAAAAAAAATATTACCTAATTCGGACACCCGAGTCAAAAGTTATGGACTTCCAAATTTTCATGGTCAATCTGTTGACTTTTGTGCCACGTGGCAGCACCTGGTGAAACACGCCCCAAATGGGGCGTGTCTCTCTCCTCGGTCACGCCCAAATTTGGGTGTGTCTCTCTCCAACCGGTCACGCCCCCCGTAGGGCGTATTTGACTGCTATATTTTCGTAATTAATTTCAAAACGACTATTTTTTCGTAATTCTTTATTAAAAAAACAATAAATTAATTTTTTTGCCATGTCGTGTTTACCTAACTAATTAATTTTCACTCACTAAAACAAAAAACTAATTAATTTTCTCCTCCAAATATGTATATGATCCAACCTTTTCAAAAATGATATTACCAAAAAGTTCTTATTTTAGATCAAAACTAGTTCATGGTGTTATCACTATAAAAAAACAAACTAGTTCATAGTGTTAAATTACCAACCACTAGTGTAGCAATCTAGCTAGCACCACATGCATGCACATAAAAATGATGTAGATTCTCTATCTGTCCAAATTGGAAAGCTTCTTCCGTGTTAGTAGGTTTCCTTTCTAATCAGGTGTCCCGCAGCCTCTCAAATGAACGCCGCCCGAGTCTGTCTACCATGTTTGATTCTCAATCAAAACTTGAGAATGAATTATTAATAATCATGAGTTAAATATCGATATAGTATTTGTTAGAGAATAATATTAAGTGCTTAAGACAAGATTTTTTTTACTGACTTAAAAATGACTGGGGTTCATTTAATTTTCTATTTATTTTTCTTTTTTTATGGGTCTATTGCTGGTTTTGTCTGTGGCCAGAGAAAAGGTTTTTTCTGACCCTATTATAAATCATTAAGAAGGCTTTTCAATAGTTTACTTTTTTAGATTTAATTAATTCTTTATATAATATTAGAAATTCCGTAACTAAAAGGTCATGGCTTCGATTTTCACTGACTCTAGAATAATATAAATTATTAAAAAAAATTCTAACCTAATAGTTTAAGTTTTTGTGCTAAATTGATTCTTTAAAATTCTAACCTAATAGTTTAAGTTTTTGTGCTAAATTGATTCTTTATAATGTTGTTTGGAAAGGGAAAAATAAATTAATATTCTTATTAGATAATTGCTGTGAATTTATTTAAATTTTTTTTTTTAAATGTAGCGCTTTTGCGGCTTATTTATATCCATCCCTTTAATTAATATATATTTAGGTGGGTGCGGCTTATATCGTCCCTTTAATTATTATATATTTAGGAGGGTGGTAGGTCATTGGTAATATTTTTGTCATATAAGCTGTCAACTTGTTTTTGTAGAATGAAAGGGAAATGAGAGGGTCTTAAAAACACAAACAACAAAATTGATAAAAATAAAATGTATTATTGGAGTATAGCTAGATTTGTAGACGTGAGGGCTCCACAAAAAACATTGGTATTTGTATTTAATACGTAAGTAAGATATTGGTGGCAATATGATGGCCAAATAGTATTTTTTTTTTAGTAGACAATGGCCAAGTAGTATTTTACAACAATCATCCTTTTTTATTATTTAATAAATAACAAACGTGTGTTTAATAATTTTGTAATTTATATTTTTAGTCTTTTATGTATTTCCTAAATAATTGTTACGATTATATGCTACTTTTAGTGAATATTTAACATTTAATACTCTAACTATATCAAAATGATGAAGATATCATACATAGCATAAAGAAAAACACACATATATATATATATATATATATATGAGTTTTATATTTCTCATTCAACATGAGAATTGAATTCTCATGTTGTAAAGACAAAAAATATGTGGGATTCGTATGTTAAAAAAAATTATGTGTAGGATTCACATTGACACAAAAATCGAAGGGTGTGTAGGAAAATTCAAATTCTCATGTTAAATAATTGAGAATTATAAAACCCTATATATATATATATAAATATATTTTAAATTAAATTCATTCAATTTGACATGTAATAGCCAATTAAAATTGTAAGAAAACCCATGCAAGACATGTGTTAGTCATGTCTCATTAGTTAAGAAAGAAAGTTAAAATAAAGAGCCTTAATTGATTGAAAACAAAAAAAATGATTAAGAATTAATAGTATTGCGAAAATGAAAAAGTGATAAAATAAAGATTTATTAGGTCTTAATTAATGACGTTAGAAAGATTTGTTATTTTATTAATTATATTGATTTATGTAGACTTTAGCTAAAAATGAGATCACTAGAGATACAAGAAGTGAAGGAAATTGGAATTTACTTGGTAATTAATTCAAGAAATAAAATGATATATAGATATGTATAGTTAATTATCTTAGATTTTTATTTTCAATATAGGTAATTATATTATCATAAATTTTTTAAAAATCTGAGATATAAAATCCTTACTTTTGCTGCTCAAAAGCATTGTAAATCATCATCCTTGGTCTTATCGTTGAACAAATTATGCCTAAAGCACTTTCACAATTAATCCACTCAACTTGAATTTTAAGCATTGCATTCTAATTAATTTCTATTTTGAAGTAATTACAATAATAATTAAGCTAAAATTATTAGAACAATTACATGCATGTAGTCTCAAACTTTTGGCGAAAGCTAATATTGGGAACAAAATTAGAAAAATTAAAAATAGCGGAAAATAGAGAGCACTTTGAAAATAAAATAAAATAAAAGATAAAATTGAGATATTAAGATAGACAGTTGAATTATTCTTTCCCTTTTTCTTTTTTTGTTAATATTTTTTCCCTTTTTCTGTTACACAAATAACGTTGTTAATCAAATTGAGTAATTACAATTGAATTTTTTTTTTTTGATAACAAATCTGATTAATAAGGTAATATGATTAATTTCAAATAATTAAGATAAAAATAACAATTTAATTACGGATAAAAAATAGGGTTTGCATTTTATCATTTAGCATGACCAAAAAAAGTTTTTTACACACACCATTTTGTGGGCCCACATGTTTTAAAAAAAATTATGGCACGCAAAATGAATCTTTATAACATAACATAATCACTCTACTTACCACGTGACTTTTATAAAGCACTAAAAAATAAGAATGATAGAACAAAAGTAACGTAACTTTGATAAAACCCTAAAAAATAATAATGATAGAGCAAAAAGTTAAAAGAAGGTTTAAGATTTGTGTGCTACTTGTATACTTCGAGAGAATTGTTATGCTGACTTATGGGGTTGGCTATACTATATTATTGCATTGCAATTGCACACGTAGCTCGGTGACCTCACAGGAACGAGGACACCGCGTTGGTTGCGCGTATGTTTTCTATTCCAAAACGTTAACTACCTCTGGTTTTCTCTAGTCATTTCCACCCCATGTGGTGTGATATATTGCAAACAAAACACAACCACAACCTTAATCTTCACAAACCACAACCTTAACCTTCACAATTTCACTTGTTTCTCACGCACTACACTTTAGTTCCCTCCCATTCCGAAGCTTTTCAGAAATCCCAGCTCAAAGGCACATGTACTGTTTCAAGTTTTAATTGGTTGGACAAGCTGGCGCAATTCCGCTTCAAAAGGTTCGTCTTTTCTCCATCAATGTTCACAATTCACGCCGTAAATTTCGTGGGGCAGTGTCTGTTTAAGTTTGTGTTAGAATTACGAGGCATTTGGGTCAGCTTTTGTCTCCCTTTTGACTCTTGTAACAATTGTTGACGTCTTCTTTTCATTAAGTGTTTGAAACCGTTTGAGTTTATATTTCTATAGATCATTGAATTCCCAGCACATTGTTCAAAAGGGTGTTGTGTATATATGTGGATCTGAGAGGGTTTTGGAAATTTTAATTTATTTTTATGAATTTTATGAAGTGATCTGATGCTGATCTTAATATGGAATTTATTGGTGTGGGGTTCCATAATTTTCGTGGACGAATATTTGTCTCATTTGCTTATCTGATCAGTGATCTTCATCTGGGGTAGGTCTATTCCAAGAGACGAATATTGGTGGAGGTTTGAGCAGGAGCAAGAGCTGCTGAATATACAACTCTGGCCAACTCTTTAGAGATATCTTCACCAACCGGAACAGGCTTTGGTCTTTTCTTTTCCGGTTTTCAGTTTTGTTCAGAGAGGGTTCTATCTCTTTTCCTGCCCCTTCCAACTGATTATGGCTAACGTCTGATCCAATGTGGTAGCTGCTAAACTATCGAGTAGAGATGTAAGTGGCAATAGGAATTGCAAAGGATTCAAAAGGGGAAAAGAAGGTTGAATTAAAAGGATATAGAACAAGCTTCATCTCTTCTGTGATGGCCATGTTTAAGTGCTTCTCTGTTTTGAATGTAAAGAAGGAGAAAAACAAGGTAAAAGTCAATTGGATATTCGTGTCTTATTTTGTTTTGTGGGTTTCCTATAAACCTTGTGATTAACCTGCTTTTTAGTCTCTATCTTGCTTGCTTATTCAGGGGAATGAAAAATCTTCAAAAGAGGACTTTCACACTCTACTTGCCAAACTACAAGACCAAAGAGTATCATCCAAGACATGTGATTTGAAGCCAACCACTTTTGATGTTACAGTACAACATGGTATCCAGAAAAATCCAAGGTCCAGTGTGAGGGTTATGAGTCTTGAGAGTCCTGTGAAGGCTGAAGTAGAGGAAGCTTATGAAGGGGAAGATGAGAAAGAAGATTTAGCCTCGATCAAGAGGGAACTCTCTGATTTTGATCTCCAAAGCCATGATGCTGTTGCAACCAAACAAGGATATGATCCCACAGATAATGAGATAAAGTATCCCCTTGTATGTGGAAACCAAGCTAACAATCAATTGGAAGATAAAAAGGATATACACAGCGAAAAGAGTGCTGAATCTGTTGATATAATCCAATATGGACATGTCAGTGATCCTGGGATTGGCAAGGCTGATTTTTGGGCATCTCCAAAACTCCAGCGATCCTGCTCTAACCTTGAAAGAAGGGATGTGCTTAGGCAGATAACTCATCACTTGCCTCCTTCACAGTCTTTTGAGGATTTGCAGGAATTATCAGCATATCAGATGGTTAATTTTGAAAGCCCCAGGTCTGTGATGAGTCACTGCAGTGCTGATAGAGTAATGTTGAAAAGGCATTCTTCAAGTCAAGTACTTCCTTCTAGAAGTAAAAGATTGTGGTGGAAGTTGTTCCTGTGGAGCCACAGGAATGTACATAGAACAATTTCTAGCAAATCAACACTAGTTCCTGCCAGTGCTGCTTTAGGTAGCCCCTATGGGTACTCTTCAGACACCCTTGAACCAAAACAAGGCAAGGCATTTAGACATGTGAAATCATCTAATTCTGTTACTATGGAATCCTTTAACAAAGGCAGCATTGGTAAAAGTATTCATTATCAAAGGCAGAGCAGATCTCAAAATGAAAATTCAGATATTTGGCCCCAAAATCAATGGTTTGCTTTCTCAACAGACTCATCCTCCTTTGCCAGAGTGGATGCATGGGTGAAAGATCTTGATATTCAGCAACAACTTCCTGAGGATGATTTTGATGGTGACAATGCCAGAAGCATTGTCTTCCCACCTTCTCCTGATGCTGGTAGATCAATGATAAGAAGTACAACTCAGTTAGCTAATCCAGATGCTAATCTTTCAAAGGAGATTTTGAATGCCAATAGTGTGGTCCAGTCTCTAAATCCAGCTTCAACTGTTGCTCACATATCTGGTATTGGCATAAAAGCCATCCCAGCTATTTCACACTTATCCAATCTCCGCTCTGTTAATTTATCAAGCAATTTCATAGGTATAACTTTGGAAGTATAACATAGCCTTAATGCAACATCAATTAATATCAACTCAATTGATTGACTCTCTTCTTCATTGATCTGCAGTTCACATCTCTCCAGGATTTCTACCAAAGAGTATTCAAACACTTAATTTGTCAAGAAACAAAATCAGCTCCCTTGAGGGCCTCAGAGAATTGACCCGGTTGCGGGTATTGGACTTAAGTTACAACCGCATCTCAAGAATTGGACAAGGTTAGTTTCTATACTAGTTGATGCTCAAAGGAAGTTTACTTCTCAAATTTGTCAGCCTTCATTTTAGTGTTTTCCACATTACAATTATTCATTATGTGATTTATCAGGGTTGTCAAGTTGTACACTTATCAAAGAACTATACCTTGCTGGGAACAAGATAAGTGATGTTGAGGGGCTACACAGGCTATTGAAGCTAACAGTTCTGGACTTGAGCTTCAACAAGATCACAACAACAAAGTCATTAGGCCAGCTTGTGGCTAACTACAACTCCCTCCAAGCCCTTAATCTACTCGGAAATCCCATTCAAAGCAACATCAGTGATGACCAGCTAAGCAAAGCAGTCTGTGGTCTTCTTCCAAAGCTGGTGTACCTGAACAAGCAAACCCTCAAGGCTCAGAGGGCACGTGAAATACTCACTGATAGTGTTGCCAAAGCTGCACTTGGGAACAGCAAGCGGAGCTTAGACAGAAAATCACTAAAGAGAGTTGGCCAAGGAGGATCAAGTTCAATCAGAGGGCATAGAAGCAGTGCAGGTGTTGCCCAGAATAACAGGAACAGGAAAAGAAGGTGAAATAAAAGTAGCTAGTTGCTTCTAGAAGGAAAAACTCATTAGAAAACTTTTCATTTGGTTCTTCACAATGTTTTATTTATTCATACCATAGAGGAAACTGTGCGCTATGCGTTGACAGTTTCTTGGTTTGTTAAGTTTTGAAGTAATGGGATCTTCATTGTCTCCAACTTAGTGTGTGGAACTTGATATGATCATCTGGGTTTGATGAATTATATGAACATTATCCAAATCGATTTTGCCTTTGCCAGACAATAATTGACCAGTCCGATTGCTGCTGTTGTCACAGTATCAATTTTCATTCGAAATTATCTGAAAACCAAGGCATCTAATCAATTCAAATGTGACACTATGAAGATTAGCTCAGAATCTATAAAGTAAAACAAAATATGCCATGGGAAATTTCCAATACCTATGGTAATATTTAAAGGAATTTAACATCAAATCGATGCTGAAGAAGAGTGCTGAGAGACTTGGCTCCAAGCGTTGTGTACCGATGGATGATGAAATGGACATATCACACTTATTAGGAGAAGAAACAATACGACTCTCTCAATTACAGGAAGGAAAATAAAGTTTAATTGAGTAATTTAGAAACATCTTAAGATCCTACCTACGTATGAAGACCACAAAAATCAACGGCCTATGTCAAAGGGTTTATAATTTTCATCTATTTCTTTTTTCTTTTCTTTTTTTGTGTTTCTCTATTTTGGTACTGATCAATTAATATATTGTGTGTATTTAGCTTAATAATTTTAATTGTGAAGAGATTAGTGCTAATGCAGAGCATATGGAGAAACTATTATCGTAAATTGATTAACATATGCTGGAACATGATTCCAGCATAACCTGGTGTGCGCACTAACAATGGGTTTAGTGCATTTCATTTAGACTTAAAATATTACCTCTTTTCTAAAGGATCATATTTGAATTGTACAATTAATGTGAATTTAGGATTTTCACGGTTGCTGGTAAATAGAATAATTGTCTAGCGGCGAAGTTTATCAAAACTCAATACAAACGAATAAGCTACCAAAATGTAATCCAGCTCCAGTACATCAGAAAGAACAAGAAGTCAGGAATTAGAAAAAGCATCAACTTAAGCAAAAACAGAAATGGTTTAAAAATAATTAAATTATCATGTTGTGAGAAAATATTTTTATATCCAATATTATATTTTTTTCAATTAATTATTAACACAAAGGGTAGGTTTTAATGTTTTCAAAATTGAGTTTTTATGTAAAAATAAAAATAAATGGTATAAACAACACGATTATATATATATATATATGGGTATAATGGCAATTGAAAAACAAAAACTTCCGACCTGCCGGATTCGAACCAGCGACCTAAGGATAGCTATTTGATAATGTACCAACTACAGTCCTCCGCTCTACCAACTGAGCTAAGGTCGGTTGCATTTGATAGCGACAATAAAATATTTTTGATAGTATATAAAAGTTAATGTGTAAGATATCTCAATAAAGGCAAATTTAGTATCACGTGCCTACTTTTTCTGAAAAGTTGCATCAAATGACGTAAAGAAAAAAAAACTTCAATATTAGAATATCTTCACCTCTTCCCGTTAATGTAACTTTTGTTTAAATTTAAAAATAAGTCAATAACATTAAATTTAATATCACGTACCTACTTATCTTACAAGTTACATCTACTGACGCAAAGAAATATTTTAATTTTAGAATTTTTTTTTTGTTGGTTAATATTAGAATGTCTTTACCCCTTCATGTTCAATTTGTGTGTAAATTTCATCATAAATCAATAATGTCGAATTTAATATCACATGCCTACCTATCTTACATGTTACGTCCAATGACGTAAAGAAAAATTTTAATATTTGAGTTTCCTTTTTTTGTGTGTGAAAATATTTGAATTTCTTTACCACTTCATCTTAATGTAATTTTTTTGGGTAAATTTCAAAGTCTCTAAGATTTGATTTTCCTGTGTAATAAGATCATTACACTTCTCATTTTTATAAGGATTAGATAAGATGTTTGAATTCTTTCAAAATATTTGATCAGTCCAACACCAACTCGACTGGATCTAACCACATACGGTTGAGATAACTGAAAATTGATGAAGAGAAGGAGAATGTGGATATAGTTGTTATGCTACTAGATGTCCTTGCAAGATGGGACGGTGTAAGAACTCGCACCGTTAAATTAGGGATTTAAATAAATTAATTATGAATTCAAGATATAATTCCATAATTGACGTTGGATAAACATAGAAAGGTTAGAATAATTATTGAGAAGGACAAATAACGCTTAAATCGTTGTTCTGATGAAAAGTGCAGATACTGGTTCCGCTTAACGGTGTAAATGTGTACTGGTGAAGTATCCCAAAAAATTATGATAAAAATATCAATATTCCTAGAAAATATCCAGGTTTAATATATCAGGTTTGGAGTAATAATAATGAGCGGAAATGTCCGAACTAATATCGGCTATGTATAAAATGCGTACCAATAAAGTGTTGCGAAAAATTATAATAAAAATATGATAATTCCTATAAAATTGGCTAGGCTCAGAATATTAAGTTTGGTAGAAAAAGATTAGCGGAGCTATTAGAACTAATACTGTGGATTAGTGGGGACACTAATATAAATAGCCACTTACACTCAAATCTAGGTCAGTTTTTCTGATTCCAAAGTTGATTCCATGGATGCCACCTTCCTCCTCCAAGAAAGCTTGAGTGTTGTGCATGGAACTTGACCAAGAACCCACCTTTCACCACATTTCTCCAACCTTATGCCATTAAATCATCATCACCCATTGTAAAACTTGAGTCTTATGAGGAAAAGCTTATGTTTTGAGGGTTTAGGTTTCTGTTTGCTTTGAGGAAGGGCTAACCATTGGTGTTCTTAGTGTGTGAGCCATGGATACACTCTAGGAAGCTCTAAGAACCAACTTTTGTGAAGAAAGAACATACCTTGGAATGGAATTTTCGTGCACCACCAAGACAGTAGCTTGGAGCACCTTCAAAGTCCTCAAAGTCCCACCATTTTTCTGTTTTCAAAGGCTCTTACAACGTGTTTGGGTTACCTTTTAAAAAAAGTTACTTTTATGCCCTACTTATTTTAAAAGTGCTTTTATAAAAGTTAAAACTATTTACATCTTTAAAAAAATATATTTTTTTTGAAAAAAAAATTGGCTTTTGACTTTTGCTTTCTGGAGAAGCTAAAATTTTTAGCTTATGGAAAAAGCAAATTTTTGGCTTTTTTTATGACTTCTG
Source organism: Gastrolobium villosum (assembly GCA_032173675.1). Classification (NCBI taxonomy): domain Eukaryota; kingdom Viridiplantae; phylum Streptophyta; class Magnoliopsida; order Fabales; family Fabaceae; genus Gastrolobium; species Gastrolobium villosum. The sequence goes on along the minus strand of JAVKPL010008414.1, from coordinate 47,557 downwards.
CTTTTTTAAAAGTAATAATCCAAATGCAATTTATAATAAAAGTTATTTTTCTTTGAAAAAATAAGTAACTTTTAACTGGAAAAAAGGTCATCCAAATGGGCCCTTAGGTAACCCTCACCATTTCCTTTGTAAATTCATGAACAAGACTTGTTTTGAGTATTTTAAAAAGGAAAACTTTGATGATCCAAGTAAAAGGTTGTTAATTTAAGTGTAATATGGTAGTTTGAACTTCAATTTATGGGTAAATCGAAGATGGGAACCTTTGGAGGTCATTGGAGATTGAATTATGCAGAAAAATATGCATTTTCGCGTTCTGCACATGTGGTAATCATTACCAAGTAATCGATTACCATGAAGGGTAATCGATTACACCCTATATGCTAATCGATTACCTAGTGCAAATGTGACAATAATGACATAGTTTAGTAAATTGCGATATCTCGAGCTACAGAGCTCCAAATTGAGTGAGGTTTGGACCTATGTGAATCTAACACATAGGTATACAATATTTTAAAATTTCATAGTCATTGAATAAGTGTATTGATCGCAGTCCTAGTTTAAAGTCGCGACTTGTTGTTGGAAATTCAGTTTGCAACAGCCACTTTGCGAAAAACATAATCGGAGTTATACAACTCTGATTGAGACATAAAGTATATCGTTGGAAAGCTTAAGATGTCTAGTTTAACATAGTAAAATATTAGGATATTTGGTAAATATATGAAATTGCATTCTTGAAAATAGTAAAGACAATTTAGTGTTTGTGGCTTCGGAAAGAGCCCGCAGTAAACGAAACGAAAAAGAAATAATGTTCCTTTTAAATATGAAAAACTATGATATGTTTATTGATAATATGAATGTTATGAAAACATATATGTGACCTTGCTGGACACTATTATTACTTGTGACCCTTTGGACATCGAGTCTTAAGGGAGGGTTTAGCTTGACAGGTAAGCTTCTGGTCCTCGGATTGATCTGTTACTTGTTCGACTGACCTCCATGGGAGGGTGGTTTATGTGCATGGTATGCCTTTATGAAAATGATATATGCATTGATATAAGCGCCCCGAATGACTCAACTTAAGCCCACTTGAAGTATCCACCTAGGGCACAGATTCATTGCCCATAAAAACACAAATTGGGGCAGAATTACATACTTTTCCACATTCTTGTAGAATTCTTGGTACTTGAAGGTAGAGGGAACACGGGGAAATCAACAGTTCATGTTCGTGAGAGGCGGAGACGGATCAGAATCAAGTCTGCACTGGGAATCAAGTCTGCACTGGAGTTGTTGAAGAATTCCCCTTCTAATATGGGATTTGGGGAAGCCTTTATATTTTCTTTTATTCTTGATCTTGCTATGTGTGGCTAAATCTTTAAGTAGTTAGGGTTAGATGGAATTTAATTTCTTTATTATGCTTTGAATAATTCTTCACGTTGATTTTCCTTTTTATCATGAATGAAACTGTCTGTTATTAATGCTTTCTATGAGCTTGAATCTTGTAGATTGATCATAGGTAATTGTATTACAATAGGAATGTTGGTGCATGATCCTTGCCTGACAATTTCATCGTAATCCTTATGATTCTAGGGATAGACATAGGATTTTGCGCAGTTGTATGATTCTTGAACTTAATGCTTATTTTCTTTGGGAATAACCGGGGAACTAGGGTTCTTGCAAGATTATAAATATTTAGGGTAACAAGGAAATGAGCCCTAATTACATTAGAAAGATTCGATTGAATTGATATTAAGGACGATTAACTTAAAGAAGGAACTCAAACGTAATAGAGAGATTGGAAGAAATCGAAGCCCTAGCTACATTTAAATCCTATCAGTTAAATCAAATCTTTAATTTCTTGTTTTTATTATTGTTTTTAATTAGTTTTAATATTTAAAATTCAAATCAAATCCTGTTACAATTACAATTTCTATTGTCCAACTTAAGTTGAAATAGTGAATTAGTGCTTGATTTATAATCCTCGTGGGAACGATCTCTTATTCAGACATAATATTACTTATACGACTGGTGCACTTGCATCGAGCAACAGAGGGGTACCTGCAATGGCACTCCGGCGCTCAAGTCAGTTTCACTCTAAGGAGTTCTTAATATTCAAAGTGTGATATCATACCTAGACTAACGACCTCTGTATTTATAGTAGTTGTGTGCCTTATTTGTCAAAGTCATTTCATTAGGCGACATTCATGTTGATTGGTCGAGAATGATGGTCTTTCTCAAGCTATTCCTTAATAGGCAAGCCTTTAGATTCATAGGTATGGTGGCAAGCTAAAGCTGCCAATGATTTATTAGCCTTTAGAAGTGGCCAACTTATCTGAGCTGCTGATGAGCTACTAACTCCCATAATGATGATTTCTTATAGACTAAGTATTATTGACTTGGTGGCCAAGCATATGCGAGATAGGTGTTTATCTCACGATATAGGTTGTCCCGAGATATGTCGCCATAGTGCAACTAAGTGGCTGACGAAGGCTTCAGCCTTGTCCTTTTTTATGTTGGGTCTAATCAATATTAAAGTTAAGAATAACTGAGACATCAAATGAGAGGAATTTATTTATTAAATAACATGGATAGATTGTTATTTTTTTGGGGGTAGGTAGATAGATTATTTTTAGGTTAAGAGTTAACATAAAAATAAAAATAATACAACAAAAAATTGAAATTTAAAAATTATAAATTGATAAGTTAATCTCCAATTCACTTAATTATTATATAATATAATACTTCTCATGTGATTTTAAATTTTTGTTTCAGGAAAAGATAAAAGATATATTATTTCTAAAAGTATGGAAAGAAAAAATGTTACAAAATCTCATTTATCTTGGCCAAATTCCAATTTTTTTTTTTTTTTATCAATGACTGTGTCCAACCACAGAAGTCTTGTACATTCTACACAGAAAACTGATGAAGAATGTGATTTTGATTTCACATTATAAACAATGGCAAACTAACAATTACAGTTTTGCCGAGCTCATACAAGAGCCATCAAAGAACGTATAAACTGATTGCATAAAAAATATTCAATAATATAAGGGGAAATTGACTGCAGAGCATTTTATACACCACAGCATAACAGCAATAACTTACTCTATCATCATCTTCCGAATCTTAATATTGTGTTTTTGTAACTCTAATCAGACATTACATGCAAAAGTAAATCTACAAGTATACTTTCTCATCTGGTCTTCAGCTTGTTTGGTAATTACATGACCCTATGTACACCTTATGGCTACATAGGAGATGAGGTGATATCATTGACAAGGATACACTATTTTCCTCTATTGCTTTTTTGGCTTCCTTTCTGTCCAAAATTTTCAATCCCCACTTTGTATGGGGGAGCTTTATGATAATAAATGAACATTATGGAAATGAATATATGTATATTATGGTCTAATTTATTCAGGCCATCAATTAATTAGCTTGCCTGTCTCTTAAAGAAAGGTTTCTGGCAGATCAGAAGTCTCTGATCGCTGTCACTTTCAATTTCTATCACTCGTGCATCCCACTTCAGCTGTGTTGTTAAAGCTCTAGCTGATTCTATTAAAGGAACTGTGTCACGAATTATAATCCAACCCTGCACACATGACCAATGTCAGCATATCGGAAGTCCTTGAACATAAAAGGGATGAAACATTTTGAGGCATTTTTACCTTCTCTTGTTATCAAAGAAAACAAAAAGTCTAGCATGATATTACAGAGCAGACTCAGCAACTGCACACAATAGAAGGGCTGCCTAATGCTTACACACATTTTACAGAACAAACTACATGACATTAATACACTGCTTAGCAAATCATGTAGCAGTTTTGGTTCAACAGAAATTAAATGTCTAACAGGTAATTTTAAAAGATGATTTAGAAAGCAACCTTCATCAGGATATCGGATGGACATAAATAACTTTTTTTTCCAGCATAAAATAGAGGTCACAAAATCCTGTTGTTTAACACATTTAGAAAGGACAAAAATTACTTCTTATGCAATTCAGAAATTAATGCATATTCAGTGACGTTGTCTAGTGCTTGGAGATAAAATTTACAACTTCCTGTAGTCCTCCACAATATCAATATCCTGCAACTTTACAATCATATTATATTATGTACTCATCATGTCCAGTGATGCTCAACCTGTTTTGTTGTTTCAAGCTATTATATTTTTATGCCTCATAACAACATACCCTCAATCACTTAAAATTACTTATCTCAGGAAACAAGGTGTATATATATATATATAAAAAAAAAAAGTGGAGAGAAAGGACGATGGATGAAGAGTAAAGTCCACAAAACAGTATTAAGTTTATATACCTCTGGGCGAAGTAACCTGTCAATTTCAATGAACAGATCAACCATGGTGCATCTGCGCTGCTGAGCAGTTTCAAGGGATAGAAGTCCTGCTGCATGCACCAAATCATAGGTTCTAGGATATGTTGGAAAGGCCTCACACCTAGAAGCCACCAAAAACCATAATTGTAAGAAAACTTTGATCTGTGTAGGACCTAGTAACTAATCTTCACAATATGTTATCAAGATTCTAAGCCAGAGGTAACTGGAAAAATAAACGTTAAATCACCATGTTTTAATTTCTTGTCGACTATGGTAAACAGTCCGACACTTTCTTGAGCAAATATATTTATATATTTCCCCTTGCCTTTGCCTTTGCGAGGGGTGTTACAATAAACTTGATTTCATGCAATTCCATAATTCTAGAGTTACTATGGTAAATGAGTTCACTGGGGAATCTGTAATTTATGTTGCAAAACTTCAGTGTGTATAAGCTTCACTATTTATTAATTTCTTACAACTTTATTACCATATTTGTTTTACAAATGTCAAAGATCTCAAGTCTTCATGTCCCGAAACTCACAAATTGAGTGAGTTCACAAAAGTGTGAATGTCATATACACCCACTGAAAAAGAGTTAGACTCAACAAACCATTGTTTAGACTTTACCAAAAAGAAAGAAAGAAAGAATTTAGCATACACCAGAGAATCCACATTAAGCCAAGGAAAACAAATTGATGAAAGCAAAGAATCATGACATTCAGAAATAAGAACAAGAGAAAGGAGATTAAAATACCAATCATGCAAAACGCCAACGAAACCTCTGTCCAGTATCAAGGGAAGATGGTTGGGTCCACTTACTGGGACCACATTCATGATCCACACAGACTTTCTAGCTTGCAACAATGCAGAATTAAAACCACCAAAATGAGCATTCATGTCTAGCACATTTCTGAATATGTTGTAAGGTGGTGAAGGGTCCTCTTCACCAGGCCTCTTCGGATGATCAGAAAATATTAAAGGTGACATGAGCGACCAATAATTATGAACTGCAGTTCTCCAGCTGTCAGAGTCCTCAGCAAATTCATCAGACTGCAACCCTGGCACATTAAAATATGGACATACTAAACCAAGTGAATAGAACATTTGATTTAGTAAGACAGTACAATTACAATGCAATCACTTCCACAAAGAGCTCTAAAAATAAATGTTGAAGAACATTACAATTACCATAAATTGCTAGCTCGTTATTGTTCAAGTTAGCCCGAGAAGGCCATGTTTTCCTTTTTTCAATTGAAATCCAACGGCTGCTCTGTGTTCCTCCAATGCAGTTTTCCAGTTCTCGATAATATGGAGACTCCACATCATGACCTTTACCACACAAAGAAGGGCCAGAACCAGGCTTTCTGGTAGTAAAAACAGGTAATGCTAAGAACCAAAGGCCCCATTAATTTAGTGGTAAACCAACGTGTATATAAGTGGTATAGAATCTATTTACAAGAAATCTGTTATATACAAAAAGTGAAATATTTTTTCATAAGTACATGTAAGGCAGCATTACCTTGAAGTATAGCAACTCTTTTTACTAGTTTTCTTCCATACAACAGTTTCATCTTGCTGTGACAACATTTCCCAGCAAAGATTTTTTGTAAAATCGTGTACAAACTTCCACCTTTTTTGATTCTCTTTATTACGAGCATTTGTAAGCGGTGATGTCCAGACAAAGTATCCACCCGGTTTTAAAAGTCTATCAGCTTCAATTAAGAGAATGCCATCTGTACCATGTAATATGAATTTTGATAAGATCACTATTTGGTAAAATATTAATAAAGTTTTTACATAAATCAAAGTTATGGTTCTGAAGACAGATCAAAATTTTCAGATTTCAAGTTCAAACATAAAAAAGGAGGATATTCACACAGAATAAGGGCAGTTAAAAGGATAAGCTGTTAAGAATTGTATGGGGGAGTCCAAAACCTTTTCAAAGGATTCTTCCACCAATAGAGAAAATGATAAACCACAATAAGTGGGCCGACACAATATATTAACCCAAATCCTTAAGGATGTAAGGTCTATGGGTCTTTTGCACTTATATGCTCCTCACTTGATCTATTCCTAACCATTGTCAAACACTTGATTATTCTCAACCCAAAAGCAAATGATAAACCACAACAAGGATGGATATAGGTCTATGGGTCTTTTGCACTTATTTATATGGTCCTCACTTGATCTATTCCTAGCCATTGTAGGACTTACTTCACCACAACTCACACTTGATTATTTCCAACATAAGCTTCAATGCCTTCAGACAGATATCAGAAGGAAGACTTTCAAAGTTAACCCTAGTTTGTTGGATACTTCACCAAGTATGGCAAATAAACAATAAAAGGTATCTCCTTATTTTGCCTAAAGTATGTTAGCATCAGCAGCTTGAAGATGGATGCATTATGTCATATTGACTGAAGTATATTCTGCTAAACAAAGAGGGCCCATTTCCAATCACTGATGATCAATTTTCTCACTGAACTTAGCAGCCCAAGATAACATGAGAAAAAGAGATAATAATTACAATATAGCTTGACTTTGGCAGTAAAAGAATTAATAAGCTATTTAAAGGGGAAAGGAAACAGAAAGCAAAATAATACATGTAACTTTGGGAAACTCCCTGTAACAAAGAACTAAATATGGATACATTTTGCTTACCAAAAAAAAAAAAATGGATATATTTCCCAAAGTGTACACCATATAATTTTTCTTAATTCTGCATTGCAGAATCATTGTCAGTTTGTTACATCAGAAACAAATAGGTAATTCACACCATGACTTATAGATATTCCAGAGAGAAGCTTTTTAATTCAAGTGATATATATATGGTCAGAAACACACATTTCTTATCAAAATGGTAAAGGGCCAGATATTAAGCTTAGTGGAAAGGACCAGAAACAATATAGAAGCTCATCTAACTGCCTATTTTTCCTTGGTTCCAAAAAAGTGTTGAATGTCTAAGCTCAATAGGGAAAATTACAACAGCATTAAGCTGTAGCAAATTAAGTATACTTTAAGAAATGAGATAGCCAACCCTCATGGTTCTACATCCACGGCATATAAAAAAGCCCAAGCATACATTCAAGAACCAAAAAGTGGATGTTATTCTTATTTGAAGAGAACTAATTTCCTCCTCCAATGATGTATAATGTACGGTGTATCATCTAAATAATGCAGAAAAAAAATGTTTTTGTTGAATAAGTAAAAAAAATGATAGAAGCATGTCGACCCAACAGAAATAGAAGAGATTGAGATTGAAAGATACCTTTCTGGTCCCAATCAATGCCACATCTTGCACAATGTAACATATCAAACGATAGAGATGGATATGGCAACTGTTTTGAAGTGAAAGAAGCAATTATAGCAGGAAGACCCCTCTCGAGAGTGAGCTGAACTTGACTGCCAGAAGGCTCATAGTTTGCAATGCACATAGTTAAAAGTTGACTGTGAAAAAGGTGTGCTCCAAAGCTACCATAGCCACAACCAATGTCTAGTATAGTTCGAACCTGCAAATTTAAGGATGCCAACATGCTCAATCCAAAAGCATTACAGGCAAAGAATATCACACTCAAACTTTAAGAATTCAGTCCATATTAAGTGCCACCATAACCATCCGAAAATCTAACACAAGTCCCTCCAAGGCACTTTCCAACAAACAATTCTAGAAGTTAAGACATATACAAGGTTACCATTTCATACGGTGAAGATTAGAATATTCATTTGATCATTTAATGAAGATACCATCAGGATAGTTAAGACAATATTTTTATTACTATTATTAGGGTGAGCTTAAAGTCAATGGAGATACCCACTCCTTTATCACAACTAAGTAGTAAAATAAATGGCGTTAAGTATGCTGAATTCTACAGTGAAAAAGTACCAACCAAATCAGTCAAATATAAGTATAATGGATAAGGGCCACCATTAAAAATAAATAAATAAGCAACAGACATCCAATGTGCCAATTTCAGTGGAAAGCACAAATATATTTACCCCAGCTTGTATGAAGTTAGATTCATTTCTAAGTCCAATCATTTCAGCAATTTGATGTGAGTAGTCTTCCACACCATCAAACATGAGAGAGGCAGAACGAAAGGAAATTTGCTCATCATCCAGCATCATCATCCTGTAATTACAAATGAAATCTTTAGGAAGAACAAGATAGCCAAAAGTGCAACAGCTAGAAGGAGAGATGCATGTTACTTACCTCTTGGTCAAGCTTCCAGAAGAAAGAACCTCCTGTGCAGTGATTTTCACATTAGCAACCCAGATAACATCTCTTCCAGTAGGCCACCTAAGAGGGATTTTATAATTCACTGGTGGAAGAACCAAACAGTTTTGTCTGTGTTCATGGCCGCATCGCCGGTCAAACTCATTGCCATCCATAGCCACATTCTCAGAAACATTGAAGCAAGGAACAAAGTTTTCCAACTCATGAGAGCAGAATTCCAATTCTCTCAACCTCGAGGGACCACGAGAAAACTCGCCAATGTCCAACAGGTCAGACACAAGCTTTTCTTGGAGTCTTCTATAACCATAGTGAATGTGACCTCTTGATGAGGATGAAATCGATATCGACCACCATAAGTATCCAGTAAGAGCAAGAATAACTATAAACACTAAAATAAACTTCAAAAAAAGCAACATCAACTTAAGCCGGCTTCGCGGGGTGCCAACAATGAAAGCATCAGAAGCGAAACCATTCTCAGAGATGCCATTGCCATTGGCATATTTAGAATGAGAATTATCTGCAAAAGGCAACCTCAAAGGGAACAACCTCAGTGTTAGAGGTCTGTGATCTGAAGAAACTCTCTTATCAAAATCTTCCTTTTCTATTTTATCTTTGGATTGGGAGTCCCACAAGTCATGTTTGCTGTCAGGGACCCGAACCCCAGATACACCTCGCTGCAGAGGCCTTGGCATTCTTTGACCAACCAAAACAGTTGAACAAACAAGTTCAACTACAAATGTTAATACTATGTGAACACACCAAGAAAACCAATTGAAGAGTGTTATTCCAACATCATTAATCCAGCTCCAGATGAACAAACGCAAACCTACAATCAAAAAAAGAAAGAAAGAAAAAGAAAAAAAAGGAGATACCGTGTCAAACTTGAAGGTGTGCAATTAGGACATAGAAGTTACAAAACCAATTCCGCATTATTAAAGAAAAAAACAAAGGCACGGACTTTTTCCCTGTAGGGAATCAAAAACAGGGTAATGACGACAAGTTAGAGCATTAACTAATTCACCGCATCAGATCCATCATGGACCCAGTATTGAAATGGATAAGTACCAACAATCATAAAAATAAAAAATAAAAAATAAATGAGGAAACTTGAGCGGTAATTGCAAGTGTAAAGTACATGGGTTGGTGGGTAATATAACACTAACAGCGAAGACTTGCAGCTAGCTAGAGAAATCACTAGCTACTAACTAAAACACAAGCTTATTTTCTTTTCTTCTTCATTGGGAATCCCAAAGGAAAACCCATTTGTTATTACTTGAGATCAAAACGGAAAGCGAGAGAGATGATAAACGAAAAAAAGGCTAGTAGTACCTCCTTGTTTGTTCGGAGGAGCAGTGATGGAGAAGAAGAAGAAGAAAAGAAGTTGTGATAAAAAGTGGAACGAAGAAAAAAACAAGGGAGGGTGAAGGAATCCCGAGAAATGAGTGTGAAATTTATGGGGTGGTGTTGTTGGTTGCTTGCAACACAAATTACAACAGCAGGTCACGCTGTTACTGGCTTTTGTTTTTGGTTTCACTGTGTCGATCAGTGATTCTTCTTTCTCACTCACTTCATCGAATGATTACCGTGCTTTGGAGATTAGAGAGAGAGAGAGAGAGAGAGAGAGACTGATTCTACGAGCATGAGCAAGCAGATTTTGTACTGAATCACTGATCCGATCGTGACACAGACACTGCTTTCACCACAGAGTATAATATTAATAATTTGGAAAACAAAATAAGACACCGCTCGTGAAGAATCAAATTAAAAGGAATATGTTATTTTATTTATGGGAAATAGTTTTCTTATGTTGTAATAAAAAAATTATCTCAGGTAGAAATAAAAATGTAAGATGTAAGTGGGACCACATGTAAGAAGATAGAGAAAAAATATAAATGGGCCACATCCATCTTTTGTGTGTGTAGAAAATTGGCTTCCCTCATGTAACATGGGATAAATATAACCCTTTATTTATTTATTTTGTTTAATTTATTTATTATTTTAATATTGAAAAAAATATTTATCTTTTAAAATTACACAACTTATATCCTTTCACTCTCACAAAGAGGTGATACTCACACCTTTATTTTTTTTGTCAACTAGCTTTCTGCTCCTTTATATATCTCTTTCTCTCTCTTAAAATGACAGAATCTTATATCCTTTAAAATGATACATACTTTATCCTTTAATATTATTATATCAAAGTTTTAAAAAGAATAAGAAACAATAAAGATTGGATGAGATTCTAATATAATAATCTTAAAGAGTGATAGATAAGTTAACTTAAAAAAGGCAGATAAAATAATTTATTCTAATTAATAATATTTTTCCTTTTTTGTAGTTCTAAAGTTTCTTTTTTCTTTTGGTATAATTCTAAAGTTTTATAAAACGCTGTTATTTTTCTTTATCCGGAGTGGATCCTCTCATGTGTTAGTTAACATGACCATATGACATGACTTTAGGAAATCATAACCATGCAAAGATAGATCAATGGTAATAAAAAAGAGAGAAAAAACTGGGAATAAATAATTACATAATAGCTAGGGTGTTAATCAACATTCATTTCCATCGTTATCGGACGAGTAAATAAACTGTTATTATTAGAACTAATAAATGAACGCGCTTAGCTCTACTGGCACTGGCAGAGTTCCTTTCGAACCCCACCATGATTTTCCCACTTTATTTTTATTCAGTCATCCATATTAATTCCCTGCACTCTGAGGACGTGAATTATGATTCATGAACCGAACAGAATAGGATAGAAAGGGACATAAAAGGGAACCCGAATTAATCTCCACTAAATTGTGTCCTGCGGATTAGAACGTGTATTGATATAAATTCCACAAGACCCTTTTCTTATTTGGGTCTATTTATGATTTTATTAGGAATAAACGCCAGTTTGTCGAGCTAACAAGGCATAAAAGAAGTGGAAACTGGGTAATTTTTTTTAAAGGTACTATAGGTATGGAAAGCGAAATGGTACATCTAAAGAGTAAGAGAAGCATAAGTAGTAGAATTTTTTTTTTATCAAATGACAGTAATTTAGTTGACACATTAAAGATGAATAGGTAAGGATGAGAGCATGTGTTCCAATAATATCATTTAAAAAAAAATAAAAAAATAAATCTGAATCCACTCCGATAGATAATACATGACTTATAAAAAAAATTCTTTGCTTATTCGTTGATGGGAATGCAACAAGCCATTTTGACTTGAGCCTGAAATGGTGCATACTGGCCCACACCTTAGTATATTAGCTACTATCATTTAATTATTTTAATAAATGAAACAATTGGGGCACATTCATATTCACGATTGCTCACTAAATAATTTTTGCACACATTTGGGGTGGTTTGGCACAAACCCACATATGTATTGGATTAGGAATTTTACCCAATTTCATTTGGAGCTCCATTTGTTCGGTTAAAACTCATTAAGCTACAGGGAAAGGAAAGAAAATCTTTGACTTTTCTTCCCGTTATGATGAAATATGGTTCTTGATGAGATGATTAAACGTTGGGCAAATGTTTTAAAAATGGGTAAAATGTCTCTCATCTTAAAGTATGTAAAGTTGTGTCATTTTAAGAGAGAGAAAGATAGATAAAGGAGGAGAGAGTTGACAAAAAAAAATAAAAGAGCGGATCTCATCTTTTTGTGAGAGTGAAAGGATATAAGTTATGTCATTTAAAATGATAAACACTTCTTCTCCCTTAAAAAATTATAGAAAACCGGCGGCTCCGTGTGTTTGTAGATTAAATTCAATCAGTTTTAAGAGAAAAGATTGATCTAATTTAATTGGTTTTTGATATCATCTGTTTAATTAAAAACGTAAATATGATCAAATGAATCTAAATTGATTTTTACTATAAAGATTTCTTTGATTTTTTAATTACATACTAAGGGTGTTAACGGGCCGAGCCGAGCCGAGCTTTGGTCTTAAAATGTTAAGCTTGTGTTTAAATATGTCAGTCTGACCAAGTCTGTTACTTGTTATAAGGCATGTGGCCTGGCTTATTTATAAAAAATAAAAGTCTGATTTAGCCTGTTTAAAAAAAATAAGACAATAAAAATTTATCCAAACAGAATATACAATCAACAACATTAGTAATTCCCTAAATATTCATAAATTCAATGTATACCCAAACAACATAATATAGAACAAAATCATTTAAAAAGTCTGTGTAACCAATGAAATGAGGTGAAATGGATTGAGCGGAAAGATATGGCTATTACAAGTAGTATAAAAAACATAAAATAAAAATATAAAATAATATACTAAGCCAGCCTGAGAGACTCTAAGGCCGAGCTTTTGAATTGGAGCCTGATGCTTATTTATTAAACAAGCTTTTATACAAGTTCAATCCTAATGCCAACAACCAATTTTAGATATGTAAGCTCAAGTCTCACGAGCTGACCCAAAGGCCCCTGGTTCGTTTAGCACCCTACTAATCACCATTGGATTAGAGAAAAAACTGAATATAGAAAAAGGAAAGAAAAAATAACTTTTGAGTGCAATGGTGATTAAAGTGGTAATGGAATTATAGTAAAATTTGTTGATAATAACTAGTAAGAATATTGTACATCTTCATCTTATAATAATAATGCATTAAAATTAAATTACACAAAGTCTAAACAAACTAAAGTTTTAAAATTGATTTTTTGGGCATTAATTCATTTACAATCATATTTTTAATTTAACTCGAGATAAATTTATACCCTATTGGTACACACCTAAAAGTAATTTTTATCAAACTATCCTAACAACATTTTTCATGTCAAAATCACTTTTTATTAATTAAATATTTCCAATCATAAATTAATTTATTCAAACACACATTTAACCAAAATCAATTTTACAAGCTCTAATCTAAACACAGTTTTACATGTCTCGTCAATTCAGTCTTCTATTCGTATTTAAAAGAAATTTAATTCAATAGATATCGAGTAAACGTATTTGAAGTATTGTGATCATACTTATAATGATATCCAAGGGAAACAGGATTTTAATAATGTAATTAGTTATTATAACCATATTCAGAAGAGAGGCCTGATTAAAGTTACATCTTTTCATATTACTTTTATATATTTTATGATAATTACCAATTTGTAATTATTAATGTTAATAACTTTAAGAATACATTAACAACGAAATATTAGTAATAAGCACAAGTCATTGTTTACTACTAAAATTCATAATACAGTGTGAAAATACTATATAAAAACTTTTCCAATAATTTTATTATTCAGTTATTTAAGTGAGATTAAAAAAAATAAAAGAAATTTTCTTTTTTTTACAAATATGATTCTATTTTTTTATTCAATATTTTTTGTTTTAAAAAACAAAAAGACGTAGAAAAATATGATAGAGGATCGAGCACATTTACAGTCGAAGCTTTTACCATTACATTAGAGTACTTATATTTACAGCCATTGCAGAATTCGCAAAGTTAATTTATCATTGTACATTTTTCCATTTTGTTTCTCTCTCTTACCATTTTCTCCCAAGTGAGCGTACACAAGTTGTTTCAGTTTAAGTGTTATTTGCCATTAGATTGACAAAATAGTTTGATTATTTATTTACACAAAACTTAAAGCTCAAATATTTACTGAAATCAAATCATCACAATTTGTATTTATTTAATTATATCTCCTTCACTGTCTTTCACTATCTTTTTTTCACATAGGCTTCTTTAGGGAGAATGAAATGGAAAGATGGACCGTGCGTGTTGATTCAATTCGATACAATAAATAAGATTGTGGGTACAATATATATGTCGAGTATTTATTACAACACCAACCTAATTTCCATTTACAAATCTGTAGAGTGAAATGAATGAGCCCTTTAAATTATTTTCACCCGTTTTGTTTGTTTTTGGGTGGAAGACGTTCTTATATGCTCAGTTCACTTCGGGTAGTGGGTCATAGGCACTAAGACCGTGTCTGTTCAAAGCGCATTATCTTTTCAAAATAGGATACACGAGAAGTTCGTTAGACGTCAAAAACAAACAAAGGCGGGGATATAGATAGCTTACTAATTATCCCAATTGATAGTGATCTACACAGTTAAACTGTAAAATGCTTACGGAAGAATATATTTTATTACAAAATAAAAAAAAAAATCTCAAATAATGTTATAAATAACACATAAAATAACTTAAGAGTTTTTTCTTTGCCGCCTTCATAAATAGATTTTTAGAGTGAGCCTACATGTTCTACTTTTTAAATAGATTTTTCTAAAAGTCTATATCTACTATGTTTTTTAAATAGACTAAGCTAGATCAGGCATAAGATAGACCAAGGTGTAAGCAACCTATCAACAATGGCGGAGCTAGCCTCCCAACTCAACTAGGATAAAAAATGATTTAGTTGGTAACATTAAAACATGTATGGAAGGTTATTTAGTGTTTTAAATGTGGCTATTTTTCGAAAATAAGCTAAGAGCAAAGCACCCCTCCACCCAATGTGGCTTCGCCACGGCCTATCAAGGCCTCCATACTAAAC
This sequence comes from Gastrolobium villosum, assembly GCA_032173675.1. Classification (NCBI taxonomy): domain Eukaryota; kingdom Viridiplantae; phylum Streptophyta; class Magnoliopsida; order Fabales; family Fabaceae; genus Gastrolobium; species Gastrolobium villosum. Next base: position 32,491 of record JAVKPL010008414.1, on the reverse strand, counting down.
GAGTACTTAAAAAAATTTGTTTTTCTTATTTTAAAGTGTGTGTTTACATATATATATGGGATTTGATTTTCTTGTTGCATGAAAATTCAATTATCATATTGTGATTCAACTAGTGGTGGACCCATATTTATTAAAAAAAGAAAAAGAAAAGAAAAATTTTGCACGCAAATCGAAGGGTCACTAACATGAGAGTTGAATTCTCATGCAACATGAGAAAATGTTTTCCCTATATATATAGGGTTTTATAAGAATTATGTTGTAGGAAAAGTGATTGTGTAATGTTATAGAGATTCGTTTTGCATGACTTAGTTATTTTTTTTTATTCAAAAAGTGTGGGTCCCACAAAATGTTGTGTGTGTAGGAAAGTTTGTTGTGTCATGTTAAATGACAAATGCAAACCCCATATATATATATATATATATATATATATATATATATATATATATATATAAGTGATTGGATCCTTTGACATTAGTGTCAAATTAAAATGTTTGATACCAAATTTTAATCGTTGATTTCCGTCAATTTAAAGGTTTTAATTTAGTGGGAATTAATGATTAATTCATAAATATTACCCAATAAATTATAACTATTATATCACAGAAATCAACAGTTAAAATTTGGTGTCAGCTCGACACCGATGTCAAAGGATTATACCCAGTATTCTCCCCACCACACTCGTTACAAGTCACTTTACATAGGGAATATAAATAGGATTAGAAACCTAAGCAACAAAATCTATTCATATGCCCAATACCAAATTACTAAGAAAAATATAAATAAAATAAGCAATAGGCTCACAACAGTGGCAGGCTTATGCGGTCCCTAGCGCTGCCCCACACCCCACAAGAGCGGCTCCCATGGACCTCCTCCACCTGCTCCGATGGCTTTCTCTGCGCTTCGCCAATAAAAATCGTCATCTAAATGCAAAATATGAATCATATTCAACACATCACCCAATGGAAAAACGAAAAGTATATACTTTTTTATTACTTGGTATAGATCAAAGGTTTATTTTTCGGTTAAGGGATATTTGGTAGAAGAGAAATTTTTTTTATTCAGGAATCACGATTCCTCAAAATATGGTGGGAAAATGGATTTCCTGAAAATGTTATCAAAAAGTTATTTAATAGGTGAAAATATAGGCTTAAGTGTAATCTATATTTTCCATTTCCTTGGAAAGTGATAATATCACCCTTTGAATGGTATTCTTGTATGTATTTGATTTATATTTTACTCACAAAATAAAATCCTGGAAAAATTATATTTCCAAAAAAATTTCCAAAAATCTTTTACCAAACACAAATAAATTAAGGGTAAAGTGTGTATCATTTTAAAGGATGTAAAATTGTGTCATTTTAAGAGAGAGAAAGAGATAGATAAATGAAGAGAGAGAGTTGACAAAAAAATTAAAGATGTGGATCTTACCTCTTTGTGAGAGTGAAAGAATGTAAGTTATATCATTTAAAAGGATAAATAATTTTCCCATAAATTAAATTACTACCCTCAGTTTTCCCATGAATCTAAAATTACCCTTTATGAATCACCTCTTGATACATCTTTTATGCATCTTCCTGCGGAAGAGGGAGACACCACTGCACCATAATCAAACTCCGTACTGCAAGTGTGCAGGACTACCCTACAATCTGTATTGTTCTATGCCAACACCTTGATTGGTTGTAATAATGTTTGCATCATCGGTGGTGTCGAAAGTTCATTTGAAAAGGATGCTGTTGGGGGGTACTTGCTCTGCTGACATTACAATATTAAGATTCGTATTAAGTTCTTTTTATTTTATTCTACTTTTTTAAAGTATCAGTCGAGGAAGCTTGTACTTACGACTTATTTTCATTTATAATCTTTTACAATCAATATTTTAACTATTGATTTTCGTCAATTAACGGTTATTATTTATTGTAAATTAATAATTAATTAATGAATTTAATTTAGGAAAATAATAATAGTTAATTGGCAAAAATCAACGATTAAGATATGATTGTAAACGAAAATAGATTGGAAGTATAACTTTCCTCTATCAAGTTTGTTAAAAGTATTCCTCGTTTCTAATATCTATTTATGAAAAAGATTTTCGAGGTTTCTATCAAGTTTTTCAAGGTTTTTAATATGAGAAAAGTTATACTTCCAATGTATTTTTGTTTACAATCATATCTTAATCGTTGATTTTCGTTAATCAACGGTTATTATTTTTGCAAATCAAACTCATTAATTAATTATTAATTCGCAATAAATGATAATCGTTAATTGACGGAAATCAATGGTTAAGATATGATTGTAAGAGATTATAAATAAAAAATAGGTTGTAAGTATAATATTTCTCTTTCAACATTATACTTAAATTTTGGATAAGATTTATTAATTTGTTTTTTAAAATTACACATGTAAAGGTATATTTAATTTTAAATTTTAATATGTTAAAATTATAATGTATTTTAATTTAAGGTAATAATAAATATATTTTAATCTGTATACTAAAGAAAAAAAATATCATCTTAAACACTTTTTTCATAAATTTTATAATGAGGATCGCCCACATATAACATCATCTTTAATTTTAGAATTAGAAGAGGATATACCCCATTTTCTTGACTCTTAACAATTGCAAATTTGCAATACTGTAAGACTACACGCATATAGATAAAGTTCAATTATAATGTCTTACACAACTGGCTTACTAATAAAAACTTAATAGTATAGAATCAAATCAAAAACCTTTTAATAAAAATAGATCGATTATTCTCCCAAAAATCAAGTCTTTACAGTTGGATCCTACCAATTAGCTGACCTTTATTATCATGAAAGCTAATTTCTTCCAGCTCAACAACACCACATGAACTTCATCATATGTTAATAATGACAGGAGTATTCCTAAGTACGATAGAAAACCTGCGTATGATAAATTAAAGTCAAACTTTGTAGATCTGCGATTAATAATTGAAGTTATAGAAAAATAGAACAATTGGCCATATTGCATTGCTCGAGCAGTTGACAATTGGCAAAGTCATGGAGGATCTTTGAACCCTAATTTGACTCTAACGCGGCATCTGAATTTATCATTTCATGGAAATCAATGGCCATTATGGCTAGATAATTAACCGGAGAGTGGAGCCTATTAGAAAATGGACCTACCTACCTGCGACTACACAAGTACGGTGGTCAAATATGAGGTCGGCGTGTTCCACCCTTCCTGCATGTTTTGGTGTCAATTGTTTGACTTATAGCCTTCAAGTGGTAGTAGATCTACCCCATGTTGTAGCTGTAGTCTGTAGATCTACCTTTTTGCAGCTCTAGTAGATCCCAAGTCTCACCCATACCAAACTCCAAATAAATAAATAAAAATAAACTAGCTGACTTTCCTGAAAAAATGATACACTTTGCATATGCAATGCGTTATTATCCACTAATAGATTTTTTTTTTTTGGATTACAGAAGAAGGAAAAATCCACTAATAGATTTGGTTTTTAGCATATAAAACAACAATATTGAATATACTTTTGCGTGCATGTTTGATAATGATTAATTTTAGAGAAATAATTACATTTTAAATTTTTTGAAGTAATGAAAAAAAAAAATCATTAATGCTATACACACAAGTAGTATGTTTATAAATTAATTTGCTGGACGTTTTTTTTTTAACAAAAAGAGAGTCTTTGGATTCTGTTTGTCTTCTTTTTGGTGGAAATTAAGTTCTTGTCTTCTTGCATACCAAAAAAAAAAAACAGTTCTTGTCTTCTTCATACAGAATAGTTATGACAAGTAAACATAAATATAAATTTGAAATCTTAATGCGAAATTCTCGGGTGCTCTTCCATAATTTTGAGTCTAGCTATTTGACATTAAGTCCGATGTTTTCAATTGGATCACATGGCGTATCTCCTTCACAACTTAACATTTATTAATATGGGATTAATATTTTTCATGTTGTAAATAATTTTTTACATATACACAAAAATGTGTTGAGCCTATGTGAAGAAAAGAGAGAAAAGTTGGAGCTGGGATATCAGGGATCATAGCAGCTGGAGCTGCGAGTTACTAGCATATGGGGAAGACGTTGATTCTCAGCCGACTCTTTTTTTGTTTAATATGGAGACATTATTTTACGCGACGTTATGCAAAACAACATATGGAATGACGCTTTTTACATGTGACACCGTCTTATACCATTAATTGAATGTTTTTATATAATTTTTTTATAAATAAATATGTATCCTAAATTGAAAAAATAAATCCCGGAGTTATTAAGAAAACAAGTATGATTTGAACATTATTCTTCAAAGTTATAAAATAGATGGGATCCTTTGACACCTCATATAAAAACATTAAATAAAAAAAATCAATGGGGTCACAATATGCATGTTTACAAATCAGAGTCGTTGATATTTTTTGATCTAATGACTCTCAGATGAGGTATCAAATTTCAAATTTGATATCGGTGTCAAATTTAAAGTTTGACGCCTCATCTCAAAGCCGTTAGATAAAAAAAGATCAATGACTCTAATTTGTAAGCACGTGACACCATTGATCTTTTTTTATCTAACGGATGAGGTAGGATCCTTTGATCAACGGTGTCACGTGCTTACAAATCAGAGCGTTGATCTTTTTTGATCTAACGGCTCTCATATGAGGTGTCAAACTTCAAATTTGACACCGGTGTCAAATGATCATGTATATATATATATATATATATATATATATATAGAAAAATATTTCAATAGTCACTTTAGACTAGGAAGCACGAATACTCCAAAAAACAAGGAGTGTCGTGTCCGACACGCTCCGACACGGCGACAGGCTCCGACATGGTGTCGGACACACGGTCAACTTTCTCGACACGTTGACTATTTCAACACACGAATTCGACCGAGTCCGACACGTTCTGACACGGTCAAATGTCATTTTCGTAAATTTTTATATTTTTCAAAAAAATTTATTTTTTAAAAAATTAAAATATATTAATAAAGCTTTCATATGATCATATCAATTACCCATTTTCCTTTTAAGTAAATAATAGATCATCTCAGTACCATCGTTGTCATTCCTATTACGCTCTTACCGTGTATCCTCCTCCCTGATCTCTCTCTAATCTGATCTGATCTCTCTCTTTCATCTCATTCTTTTTTTTTATTAAAGCTTCCACCTTTTAAAATGTTTGATTGTGTTCTTATTTTATAGTGTATTCTTTTAGTTTATGTTTTTGCCTTTTGTGAAGAACTTTTTGGTATTGGGTGTCGGTGAATTTTTTTGCTGTTGTTGCCATTGGTTACATCAGATTTCTTTTTCTTTTTCTTTCTCCCTTTATGTAACACCTTGAATTCCGACATTGAATCAATTTTTCTTATGTAGTTTTGGATTGGAAAGGAAAGTTGAAAGATAATATTTTGATGGGTATTATTAATTTTGTTAAATTATTGAATATTAAATGAAATATATACTATATAAATTAAAAATATTATTTAATATTAAACATGTCCCAATGTGTCGAAATCCATATTTTTTTAGGATTGACGTGTCGGAGTGTCTGTCGTATCGTATCATGTGTCGCGTGTCGTGTCGGAGCTACATAGACTTTAGATAAGGTTATCTACAGCTACCCTTTTTAAACTAAGTATGACCGATCATACTTAGTTATAAGTTATAACAATAAAGTTATTCTTTTTTTCTCTTTCCTCAAACACTTTCGGCTGACGCGGCGGAGAGAGAAAATGTAATTTTAATGTATTATCGGTCATACTTAGTTAAAAAGAGTAGCTATAGACAACCTTATCTAACGTGGCTGAAAAAATATTTTCTCCATATATATATATATATATATATATATATGGGTTTGTATCTATCATGTCACATGACACAAAAAAATTTCCTACACATACAACATTTTGTGGGCCCGCACTTTTTGAAGCAAATAAATATTACATAATCCTAAACTTATATCTACGTGTGTAAATGGGTTAGGCCAGCCTACGAGCTTTTTCACCCTTTTGCCCATAATTAATTATTTAATAATCATTTTGCCCCTTATTTCAAACTATCTACCAATATGCTTAAATCTTCAAGTCAACGATTTTTGCCTATTTTGACCATATAATCGATTAAATTTTTGGTTTAATCGATTAAAGAATGACAGATTGGTAGATAATTCTGAGTAAATGGTAAAATGATTATTAAATAATTAATGAAGGGAAAAAGGGCGAAAAAGTCCGTTGATCAAATTCCATTTATTATTTTTTGACCGAAATGGACGGTGCACACAATGACACAATGGTAGGTCAACCTTGCCCAAGACTCATTTCACTTCATGAGAATGATCATTTTATTATTATTATTTTTTAATACGAATTACATGCCATAAAAAAAAACTTGATTATTTATTAATAAATCAATTATTAATAATTAATATGAATATTTTGTTTTTTGTTCTACGAATTTAATTATTAAAATTATAATTATTAATGTAACATGATAGATTTCATTCCCTTCAACTTCACACCTCCGCATATAATTTTAGTAGCTATTCCTTCAACTACTTCCGTTACTCAGCAGAGTCCTGCAATATTGTAAACCTCACTAGACGAGTTGTGTAATTCGTTTTTCAGCAAATTAATCATTGCACGAGAAACAATCATGGCATGTCAGCTAAACTTGGTTACCAAAGAGAACACGGTCCCAGCATTGCATGTGACGGGCTTAAGGATCACTACTGTGATTGATATGATGGTTTAAGTGGAAGCCATAATTCCATAAAGCATCCAGGGCCTCTAAAAATATGCCAACACCAACCCCTTCTTGTTATTACATCAAGTAATTAACTAATTAGGCAAAAAAAATTCATAGAATCTGTACTGTTAACTACAAAACTTCTGAAGATTGTGACCGACAGAGAGAGATAGCTCCTGAATGCTGTGTTCTCCAATCTCAAGCGAGTCATATGATTCATATGTTGTTGTATATATGTCATAATCAAATAACTCAATGATATATCTTAAAGGGACAAGATCCGTTTAAAATATTTCGGAATTTTTTTACAAATTATAATTTACAAAAATTTATATTTTTTTAAGAAAATATAATATAATTTGTAAGAGTTTATAAATAAAAAAATTTGAAAATATAACCTGTCATGTTAAATCATGCATCCAGGACGGGATGCGAATGGGGACTAGTGCCATGATCCATATCAAGTTTTCACGATGGAATAATGGGTCAGTAAATGCAGGGTCATCAAGGAGCATGGGGAACCATGTAATAAAAAAGTGATATTTTCATGTTCTGCAGTCTCTGTACAAGGTAATCTTCGAGACCTGGAACTTTCAGTTCATCCTCCTTGGCTAAGGACCAACAGGGCAAGCACATAAAACAAAAAGCTAAAACTGACTCGGACAGCTGTCTCATATCCTTTTCTAAATAAATTCCAAGCATTTATTGATTTTTCAAAGAGTAAACATCTTTTTTTATTCAGCTAATATCCACGAAATCATTTTTAATCCTGATAATAAAAAGGATCAAATTGGTTCCTAAAATGATGAAATAAAGATTAAGGAGTATTTATTTCAATTGACATAAGAATTAAAGTGGCCATTTTTTCATAATTTTAGAGACCAATTTGGTCTTTTTTTATTGCCATGGACTAAAAAGGATTTCATAGATATTGCCAGGGAGCAAAAAGGTGTTTACTCTTTTTTAAAAGATGTGAACACCACTGTCATATTAGTAAGATTTTGATTTTATTAGAATTAATTTTTTTAATAAAAGTTATTTATATTCAGGAATGATATTTTAAAAGTAAGTTTAGAAGAATTGATTTTCTCTAAAAAAATAATGTAAAATTACTATTCATATTTTCAAAAAATTTATAAGTGTCACATTAAATTAATTTTATTCATTAAATTAATCAACACTCTATTTATGGAGCAAACTTACTCTGGGCCGGGACTTAAAAAAAAATAGGTGGACTGAGGTTAGAGAAAGAGAGAAAATGTTGAGGAGAGAGGAGAGAGAAAAGAATAAATAAAATTAATATAAGTGTCAATTTTTGAGTAGAAGGACTATGGTTGTCTCGGAACATATTAAAAAATTCCCAATTATAGAATGGTTATACAAGTATTTACTGTTGAAAAGGTGAAAATAGGGATGAAATAATGGGAAAATAAATTAAAATTTAATTTAGCATTTATTTTATTTTGTGCCACATTGGTAAATGTGGCAAATGGGGTGCTAACGGGTCGAGCCGAGCTGAACTTTGATCTTAACGGGTCAAGCATGTATTTAAACGTGTCTGACTGGCCTTGGCCTGTTACCTGTCACAAATATAATATTGGCCTGTGGCCTGGTTTATTTACAAAAAATAAAAGCCTGTGTGAAGCCTGTCTTAGCCTGTTAGTATGTTAAAGAATAAAAATAAGAGAACAGAATTCCACAAAAAATCAATTTCCAGATAGAAACCTTTCCTTCCAATTTGCAGCAATAATTTACAAAGTCTACAATAAATAAATAAAAATTAAAGTGAGAGAAGGTAGATAACAGGTTATATTATCTTAGCCCATTATAAAAAAAAGTGCCAACAAAAATAAAAAATAAAAAAATAAAATAAAAAATAAATTGACACAAACAAGCTGTGTACAGTTGAACGAATAAGTTTTTGTGAGTTTTTTTGTGTGAAGGAAGTTGAAGGATAATATAGAACAACACTAGTAATTCCATAAATATACATAAATTCAATATATATCCAAATAACATAATATAGAACAAAATCATTCAAAAAGTCTGTTAAACCAAAAAAATGGGGTGAAATAAATTGATGAGGGAGAGAGTTATTACAAGTAGAATAAAAAATATAAATAAAAATGGGATAGGTTATTGTGCCTACTCCCTATTTGCCTACCTTTACCTACCCCTTTCATCACCGTTGAATTACATTTTGATCTAACAGTTCATATTAAAAACATAAATAAAACCCTTCTACTCTTCTCTCTCGCGCTCTCCAGCTCTCTCAGACTCCACCCTATTCTCTCCTCCCTTGCGACGAAGAAGACGCATCCTTCCTTCTTGATTCACACCTCAGATTTGAAACACCTACTCAAGTGCCACGTTTTTCTGTAAAAAAATTCAAGCAAATTTTTTTTTTAAAAAAATCCAAAGCAAAACCAGAATCCAAACAAAAAAGAGAGGTGAGCAATGTTATTACCTTTTCTGTAAATGTTTTCAAGAATTTTGCATACACGAATCAGATGAACTATACCTCACGATCCATGAGCATGTCCATTAGTCGATGAAATTTAATCAACAATATAGCTTCCTGTAATGAAATTTAATCAACAATATTAGACGATCCATGAATGTGCTATCACCATCCGTTGCTTTTTGAAATTCAGGGGAAGTCAGATGAAATTCAAGGGTGCTTTTCAAGCTAGATGATTTAACAAATTCATAAATTTAACCAAAATTCACAGCTACAAGTGCGGCAGACATCGGCGATGAAGGGTATAAAAATTTCAATTAGGTATAGCATAGGAAGAGAGAAGGGGGAGGAGAAAGAAAGGGGAGGAGAGAGAAAGGAGGTAAAAAGGTTTTATTTATGTTTTCAATATGAAACGTTAGATCAAATTGTAATCCAACGGTGATGAGAGAGGTAGGTAAAGATAGGCAAATAGGGAGTAGGCACAATAACTTATCCCAATAAATATTTATATATTAAGCTAAACTGGGAGGCTCTAAGGCCGAGCTTCTGAATTAGATAGAGGCTGAGGCCTTTTTATTAAACGAACTTTTATACAAGTTCAAGCCTGGTTCCAACACAAGCTTTTATTAAACGAGCTAAGACCTTTACGAGCCTAGTCCTGAAACACCCCCGTCTCATTTACAACCCCCCCCCGTTGGCAAATGTCAAGTAGCCAAACCCGCATTTCTTGTAGTGATAGGGACTCAATTTTCTACAAAACCCATTATTAGATTACAATACTCTCGAACAAGATGGTCAAGAAGTGGAACATCCAATCTCATCCGACATAATTCATTCTGCAACAAAAGGAATAAAAAAAATAAGACATGAAGGCAAGATTGACATGAAAATTAAATAAATCACCAATGCAGCGAAAAATTAATGTGCAAAGAGATTAAAATCATCATTCAGTCATATTTTGCATCAACTACAACTATTTTTCTTTCTCCTCCTTTTATGTTCCAATTCTCGTAGCCCTTACCTCTGATAAGATGATGAGACTGTTCCTTTGGTCTGAAAATGGAAAAAGAAATTCGGGAATGTTGTTCCTTACCTCTGACAATATTGTGCTTTATTCAGAATTTTTTTGCCACGCAATACTAAAATGATTTTATGTAAATGATATAGCTAATTAAGCTAAGCTATCTCATCAGATACTATAAATAGATCTACCATGTCCAAGTTAGCCATCTATTTAGCTTATCAATTTTATAGATATTTAGCCATCTATTTAGTGAGAGTATAGTGATATGAATACAAAAAGTTGGAGAGTGCGTGTCTAAAAGGTCAATGGAAATTGCAACATGCACGACAAACATATCAGAAGCACAGGGATTTGTGTTTAGCACCAATCGGACGGCTGAGACAAGGGAATACGCAAAACACGTGAATGCATGATATAACATGCATGAGCATGATTGTTCTTCTCATAAGACAAATTAATTGATACATGCATGTACTCTCTCTCTATATGAAATCAGTGACAGTTATATTTACAAACTTTTTTGTTTACAAACTCTTACAAACTATACTATATTCTCTCGGAAGAATATAAACTTTTACAAACTACACTATGTTCTCCCGGATGAAGATAATGTAATTTGTAAAAAAAATCTAAAAAATTTATAAATGGATCCTGTCCCATGAAATCATGTGCAATTATTGCGTACCCGAGTTTGCTAGAAAGAATAAGTTGTTAATACCCATGAATATATATATTTCGGACATGGGTTTTTTTTTTTTTTTTTTGGTGAAAACTCTTCAGCCTTTTTGAGTAATACGACAGTTGGAAAATTTAAGATCCGATAATTGTTTACTTTAGATTTATTTATTTTCTTTAATGTGCATTTGGACTCTAATGACTGGAAAATTCTTGGCCGAACCATTGATCTGCAAACCATATGGTCCACATATATTTCGGACATGGGGTTTACGAACTGAAATATTCAGAATCTAAATCACTAGGTCCATCACATAGTGGACTATGAATACGATCCACTTAAAAATACCCTATTCTAATAATCCGTTCATATCTCACGATTATAAATGTAACGTTTAGATACTAGACTATCTTACGTTGAGGATCCATAGAGTATATATAGACTTATCCTGTGGTAGCGAGGTGAGTTTTTGCTTTACATTATATAAAATCTGTGAATAAATTTATTCTAATAGTAATAACAACCACCTATATGTATAATGTCCAATAACATTCATAAGAGACAAGTAGTGGGGTCCATAGGTTAGCTAAGAAGTCGAGCAAATAATTTCCTTGAAACGTAAGTGTAATTAATATTGAACTATTTCATAGACCATCTTGTAATTTTTGTATATGTAAAGCCAATTACCCATTTCCCCAAGAACAGGTCACGAGTATTCTGACTTTCTTTCAATATGAATGAATGTATATCGATTGGCAGAACAAGTATAAACATGGGGCCCGATTGCTATATTAAATTTTCTTATTTAGAGAATTCGATTTCTTTATTTGATGATGTAACATTTAAGCTCTTATAATTGGAGAAAGTATATATAGCTTAAATGAAAATAGGATTAATTAATAAAAAATTATTAAAGTGAAATTCTGGAAGACACGAAAAAGAGAATGAAGATAATCTCCAAGAAGAAGTTGATTAGTCCAACTTTGGAATGCCATAGCTGTGGAGAATGAACAAGTAATCTGATCATGGGAACCATTATTGCCGAAAGCTATAGCATGTGGACCAAAAAAATGAAGATATAATGAGGAAAAACGTCAAGAATTAATATGATGAAATTTAATTTAAAGATTATACAGTTGAAACTTCGCAGGTATATATATATATTTATTAGTTCTTCCCTTGGGTATTTGAACTTTCTGAAGTTATAACTACTCCAGCTGCTGTCTCGGAAGAAGTATGCTGCTGAGTCTGTGAATCTGATCACGACCAACCATAATTAATAATAATCACATTATGTTAAACATTGAGATTATAAAGAATATATATAAATGATAATTAACTATATTTTTCACGTATTAGGCTACCAATTGACTACCCTATATACATGTATATATCTGACATAGAAGTAAATAAACCATATTAATTAATTGACAGGACCTTCCATACACATTTAGGATGTGTAATTTGTTGGAGGAAGTGAAAAATGAAAATGCCAAAAATATAAAGAAAAAAGAAGTTATAATATTAATTTGTTTTGGTGGCTGTATTTGTTTAAAGGGTTTTATAATTCTCATTTAATATGAGAATTACAATTTTCCTACATATCCTTCGATTTCCGTGCTAACATAGGTCCTACGTATAATTTCTTCTAACACATGGGTCTTGTTTTTTATCTCTACAAGAGATTTCAATTCCCATTCAACATCGAAATTATAAAACCCTTGTTTAAAATAAAAACTTACAGCAGTAATGGTATATAACATGCAACGTGGGCCAATGCATGAATACAAGAGCATTTGACTGCATCTTTGAGGAAATTACCACCACATTTCCTTACTGAAACGACACATGCATTCACATTTACTTTACATGATGACCCTCTCCCTCTCTGTCATGACTTTGTTCCACATTGACCCATACATTATATACGGTTCATGGCACAACCGAGACAGCTCATTCACATGGGGCAGGAGTTGCCCATGTGGACCCCCCATGGCCACATATGTTACAGCCAAATCATAATATATATATATATATATAATGTTTTTTATTTTTGTGTGTCAGTAAGTGCATCATAATTCATAAATCTCTGTGCACCTCTCTCTCTTTCACCCACTTTCTGTGTGTGGGCATGTGTATGTTTTTGAGTGAGATATACACATTCATGTAATGAGCAAGAATATTAAAAAAGATCAAAGGGTAAAGTAATTGAATGAAGAGAACAGAAAAGTACCACTAGGGGAAGGAGGGGGTTGCCTTATTGCTGTTTGTTGAGGAGGACGATATGCAGAGAAGGATCCTTCCATGGGTGTAGGGTAGTATAGATAGGACGGTCCAGCTGGTACGCGATGTGCTTGGGGTGTAGAAAATGTGCCCCTTGGTGCTTGCACTGAATAACCATAGTAATATGGGGATCCCATAGTTGAAGATGATGGTCCATAGAGTTGTTGATAGTATTGAGGTTGCTGAATCTGTTGGTTGTACAATGTTGCCTGTGCTCATTCAAACATTAAGCTAACATTATCCAATTGACATCATTAAAAATTTACCATGTTGTTAATTGATTAGAGGAAGAGAGATGCTTACTTGGTGGTGGTGGTGGTACCCATATTCAGGAGTGTAGGTTGGGTAGCTGCAAATAGAGTTGAAAGGAATTTAATTACTAAGCAAATATGGAAGGAAATACGTTAAATGCAATAGTGTATTTGTTTCTCTCAGAAGCAATGGCTCAAAATGGAAGGCTTCTATATTGTTGTGAACTGGTACTGAACTTAAATATGTAAGGTTTTCCGGTAAATCCGGTGAGGAAAGAAGCCATTAGTATCACTAGCCTTGGTTGTCGTGTGGGACCCCAAATTTATCAATGTAAAATCAGACTTAGTACTATATATTGTGTGTTTGCTTTGAGGTATGGTAAGCATTGTCCAAAAAGATTTAATTGGGAGTGGATCCTCTCATGTGGTCATTTGGTCATATTCTTTGATCACAACCACTCATTTATGATGAGATAAGAGAGAGAAAAATGTATAATTTTTAAATGAGTAGTTGAGATGAAATAATATGACCATTTTTTCACTTGAGAGGATCGACTCCCGATTTACTTAGTTATGACTCACTTCTATGCTGGCTTCCTTTTTTGTGGCTCAAGCATTATGAACATGTTGCCCATAAAGCAGAAAAAGAAATAAATAAAGCATTATAAAGATTTTACCATAAAAATAAAATAAAAAAAAAGCACGGTAAAGAATGGTCAAGGTAGAATCCAAAGATATGGAAGATTTTGCATGCACATATAAAGTATATGAAGTGGGAAATGTCAAGGCAGAGTTTGAGGAAAGAAAATCATGAGCTACTCCTTATTAAGTCATTCAATTTCTGATAGAACCAAGGAATTAATTATGCTTTGGTAGAAGTTTCTGGGCCACTCAAGAAGTTGAATAACGTTCAGAATCATCATATTTTATTTTGTTTGCAAAAAACTTTTGCTTTATAGTAAAGGTGAGACAAAAAAAATTATTGTAAAATTTAATATCCAAAAATTTAGAAAAACATCAGTGAAGAAATATGGCAAATGTTAATATACCACGTTCTAATAAAAGGGGAAGAGGTTGAAACACCTTACAAAAGGAACAAAGATACATGTTGCCATATAAATTGAAAGAAAGAAAAGATCTTATCTTCTATACTTCTTGTATTCAAAGCTAAATTTATATACTGTGCTTTCCACATTCCTTAGGAAATGAGTCTATAAAAATGTTAATATATAAGAGTAATTTCTCTCTGATTTTTGTTTTTGTTTATATGTACATCATTTTCTTGTCAAGAGTATTTTGTAATTCCACAACCAATACATACAGTTTTATAAGACAACAATAAAATTGCTGGTAAGAAAATGACTTGATGGTACAGGACATGCAAAAGTACCGAGAGCCAAGGGATTTTATCATGTACAAGATTATAAACCAAATTAATTGATGCAGGACCACAGTGTCAGACAAAAATATGTACATGCATTGACACGGATTGCATATCTATTAATCTGAACCTATTATTACTAGCATTTCTACCATAACCATATAAGTCTCTATATCTAAAATATATGTTACAAAAGTAATGTTTCTGATTGATAGGTTGAATCTACATGTACCCCATCTTCTTAGGCCTTCTTTAATTTATGATACATATAATCCAACAACTTTTTTCATACATTACATTTTCACACGATATCTTTAATGACACCTTCCGCTTACAGAAAAAAAAAAAAAAAAAAAGGCAGAGAAAAAATATCTCCCTTTCTCTGTTTTTTAATTTTTCTTTTTCAAAAGGATAACATGTAAAGGTGCAGTGTATATATATATATATATATATATTAAAGTAGGGTTTTATAAGAGTTATGTTGTAGGAAAAGTGATTGTGTAATGTTATAGAGATTCGTTTTGCGTGCCAGAGTTTTTTTTGGCTGCGAGCCCCACAAAATGTTGTGAGTGTATGAAAGTTTTTCTGGTCATGATAGATGATAAACGCATCAAGGTATTACTGTGTTCTTTCAAGCTTCAATATAAAAAGAAAAGTACACATTATGACACTAAAAGAAAAACATATTCATGCTTGATATCAGATTGGAGGATCAGAACTGTATGAAATGCAATTGATTAAGCTTAATGGGGATTAAGAAGAAGGAGGAAAATGCATATAATGGTTGATGATAAGGGAAACTTTGCCCTTGTACTTTAGAGTGACATGATATATGAGGATTTTCACGCTGACACCGAGACCTACTGTAGTTGGAAGGAAGCAGTCAAGAGACATATGGAGACAGCAATGTGTGCGTCTATATGCAGTTCTCAATTAATAGCATGGACCAGTTCCTTTGACTCTGAGAGACATTGGTAATAAATGGCTACAGTTAATGAACAAAGCTAACTCACTCACCCATATGGCGGATACAGCATTGGCGGAGGCGGAGGCAGTGGCGGTGGCACTGCAGCCGGAACACCACTATACGACGCCGCACCTGGTGCTCCTTGAAATGGACTCCTTCCTGCATTACCACCCCACCAAAAAAAAGTTCATTATTTTTCATGGCAAAGGGAATCAAAAGGCTACATATAATGATTCAGTTCCAAACATTGTAGAATAGGCAAATAAAAAAAACATGTAAATTGACCTCTGGGTGGTGATGGTCTAGGCCGTCCTAGAGAAGCAATGTTACAATTTGCTCTTCTTCCATCTATTACTGGGTTTGGATCAGAACAAGCCCTTCTAGCTGATTCTGGATCACGGAATGTTACCTATTCATTGTGTATATATATATAGGACACGTTTGTGTATAATAAGGGTCAAATCAAACAAACACATTTTGCTGTGACAAAAGGAAAAATAAAATAAAAAATCAAGCTTGGCCTTTAAGGCAGAATAAGAGTTATAGAGAGAGACATACGAATCCGTAGCCTTTAGATTTTCCTGTGTGTTTATCAGTGATAATGACAGCTTCAAGAATGTCTCCGAACTGCTCAAAATATTTGCGCATTTCTTCAGTTGGAGTCTCCCATGCTAGTCCTCCAACAAACACCTTGGTGAACGTTGTGTCTCCGAACTGTGATCGGTAATGTGGGTAAGCCATGGCATCAAAAGAGGAAATGGGTGTCCTTGTTTATGCATTAAGGCTTGGCTTTTCGCTCATTTAAGCTAAACTCTGCGTTTTCTTCTCGTATCTAGTCATTATCTGCCATTCCTCCATCAAAGTCTCTTCTTTTCTTCTGGCTTCCGCTCTATGTGTTTGTTTGTGTGCTTGCGCCTAAATTTCCACCCCCACCGTTCAGCAACCCCCTCTTCTTCTTCTTCTTTTCACAATAGAAGAATCATTGAATTTGAAGAGCCTCAGAGAAAAGAAAAAGAGAGGTGGGTGTGGTTTATTATGATGACGTGGTATCGTTATTATTTGATGGTTGTTTTGTTTGGAACAGAGGCGTTGGTTAATTAACACAAAAAAGTAATAAAAGGATAAAAACAAGTGTTATAGTATTAAAAAAATGCTGACAGAGAGAGAGAGAGAGAGAGTTCTGACAACTGCAAACTCTAATTTGCTGGCCAAAGAGAGAAGAAGGAAGGGAGGGGACTTTGTAGTATCACAATTCACAAGTGACAGCTGCGTTACTATCTCCCATGGAGTGTGTCCTCTCTGTCTCTGCATTAATAAACTCTCCCACCATCCAATCAATATTCTGTTTTCACTTAAACTATTCATACTTGCTTGTCCTTGTGTTGTGTTCTTCTCCCACTCATTTCTCATTCCTGGCTTCTCCTTTTCTGTGTACCACATTGCACAGAAAAATATTTTGTTAATTTTAGAATTTTCTGTTTTATTTTTTTATTGTTCATCCTTATTAATTTACTGTTAACAAACAAAAGGATGATTGTAAAAATATTGGGTTTTCCAACACCAAAAGCTATGGACCCTCTGATCTCATCACATGGCCCTTTTTTTTTACATGAAAAGAAGAAATTGTGTAATTGGTAAGAAGGGGGTGCGTGCTGTGGTTGGCAGCTTTGGTTTACAGATAAGTTAACGAGGTGAAATTTTTATTCAGTTCAGTTCCTTTTTCCAAGATGTTTGTTGCAGCAATAGTTATGCATACAGATGGTGTAAATTAAAAACGCAAATTTATATTTCAATTTGATTTCTTCACATTTCCTCAACTGTGCCTTTAGTTGGTTAATTATATTTGATTATAGACACATGTGCTTAGGTAATTAAACTGTAGCAATCACAGTTACGCTTTATTTGTTTATGATGGGACCAAAGTATATCGCACATGACCCCAAATCCACTAATTATAGGCTATCCCATACGATATCAACCAAAATGAATGGGAAGTGCAACGTTAAGGTTTGAAACAGAGTGATATACTTGCGTTCTTTATTGGTTGAAATAGATTTCTTAGTGCAGGTTAGGAAGTCATGTGCTTTGAAACCATTGTGCTGCAACGACGAAAACAAAATTAGACTGATATTAGCTAATATAGATCCATCACCATCGTATCATTCATTCCCTTATCAATCATGTCATTAACAATTGTTAATATGGAACTAATATCCCGTTTATTTTATCACTAATGGTAGACCATTTCTTGTCCACAAAGTCACCTCTCCAGGCACCAAATTAACAAGACTTTTCAAGTATAATTTGATCATACATGTTTGGCACTCCCCAATTTTTCTAGATAATGGCTGTAATGATCAATATAGTTTTTTTTTCTTTTTTTTCTTTTCTGTATTGACTTTTTGTTAGTGAGACAAGGCAGCCATTCACAGGAACACGCACCCACCAACAGCAAACAACAGAACACACACACACATACACATACACAGAGAGAAAGAAAGAGGCAGAAGTAGTCATTATCTAGCTTGTTGCCAGCGTTAGGGACGAGGAGACAGCTATAAGGACCCTGTGGCTTTTATGTTAAAAAAAAAAACCCTGCAAAACAAGTGAGTCCGTGAACTGGCAGTCCTCTCCACGTGGGGTCCTATCAGTGTTGAAGAAATATGAGCTGGATTTCCATCTACTTGTTTTTAATACTCTTTAAGGGATTTTAGGACGGAACTTTGACATTATAGATGACGAATAAATCTTTAGTGATACTATAGCACCTAGATTCAGTGATCCTAAAAATGGGAGCATTACACATTAGATGAGAGAGAAAAATTTGGCAGATGAAAGAGAATTTTGGCTGACTGAATCTTTGGTGCTACAGTAGCAAAAAGATTTACCCATAGATGACACCCTCCCAACCTGGCTTTGATCAACCAACATCCACCAATCAATGGCCATTTAAGGCTAATGCAACAAGGCTTCGGCATATAAAGCATCCTTTCTTTCATATTCTTTTCTTCCTTATAGACTTCCACTTTGGGATCTCATATTTCATTTCTTCACTACCAAATGATGGTTTCTTCTTTTTGCCATTGACTCCATCTCTCCCTCTTTGATAAAAAGGGTCCAGAAAGTGAAATCCTTTCCATTTCCCAGGAACAGGATCGTAATAACATCCACTGACTACAATTGTCAACTAGCCTCATTTTTTGGTTAATGGTATTCAAACAACATCACCTTTTTGTCACAAACTAGGATAAAGACCTTTCACAATCTAATCAGCTAAAGAAAGAATCTTTTGTAATGATGTCTAAAAAAATTGATTAAAAAGGGCCGACCCAGTTTAAATACCTATTTCATGAGTGTCTATACACATACACAGAGAGAAAGAAAGAGGCAGAAGTAGTCATTATCTAGCTTGTTGCCAGCGTTAGGGACGAGGAGACAGCTATAAGGACCCTGTGGCTTTTATGTTAAAAAAAAAAAACCCTGCAAAACAAGTGAGTCCGTGAACTGGCAGTCCTCTCCACGTGGGGTCCTATCAGTGTTGAAGAAATATGAGCTGGATTTCCATCTACTTGTTTTTAATACTCTTTAAGGGATTTTAGGACGGAACTTTGACATTATAGATGACGAATAAATCTTTAGTGATACTATAGCACCTAGATTCAGTGGATCCTAAAAATGGGAGCATTACACATTAGATGAGAGAGAAAAATTTGGCAGATGAAAGAGAATTTTGGCTGACTGAATCTTTGGTGCTACAGTAGCAAAAAGATTTACCCATAGATGACACCCTCCCAACCTGGCTTTGATCAACCAACATCCACCAATCAATGGCCATTTAAGGCTAATGCAACAAGGCTTCGGCATATAAAGCATCCTTTCTTTCATATTCTTTTCTTCCTTATAGACTTCCACTTTGGGATCTCATATTTCATTTCTTCACTACCAAATGATGGTTTCTTCTTTTTGCCATTGACTCCATCTCTCCCTCTTTGATAAAAAGGGTCCAGAAAGTGAAATCCTTTCCATTTCCCAGGAACAGGATCGTAATAACATCCACTGACTACAATTGTCAACTAGCCTCATTTTTTGGTTAATGGTATTCAAACAACATCACCTTTTTGTCACAAACTAGGATAAAGACCTTTCACAATCTAATCAGCTAAAGAAAGAATCTTTTGTAATGATGTCTAAAAAAATTGATTAAAAGGGCTGTAATGATGTCTAAAAAAATGATTCAAACCCACGATTACTTAATGATTACTTAATGAAAATTTTTGCTATGGTATTCATCTAGATAAAAGGACATTGTGACTTCTACAGTCCCAATTCGAGGTATTTGAGGCACAACCCAATTCGACCTTACAGTCCCAAGTTTGTCCCTTAATATACATTGTGACTTCTACAGTGCAGCAACATCAACATCACAAATCAATTGACAAGAATAGCAGAGGCATCCAGATCTATTGGATGGAGCCTCAACCTCATTCACCTATGAACAATAAATTTACAGGACGTATGTTGGAAATGGAACTGTGAAAAGTTACCCCTTTTATGTCTTTGGTCATCAAATATCTAAGATGAAGTTTAGGAAGTTATTGTTGGCAATTATATAATAAAAACCATTCTAAACGTTTTTCTTGTTCTTTTGGCGGTATAAAAGTAAAAGGAAATAAACGACAGAATGAATTATTGAGACACCATCCACTTTACCACCTCACAATCTCAATGGTCCTCTTGTCTCCAAGAGGTCATGGACTACCTTTCTAGCCACAAAAAAAAAAAGATGTCACTTGCTTCTAGATATACTGAAGTACAGTTGTTCTTCACTGAGTATGAGTTGATGTAATTACAAATAAACTGTCATTGTAAGAGTAGCTATGAAATTGACCAGCCCAATTAAGTAGCGCTTGTGTATCAAAACACAAAATCAAGTTATATGATGACTTGTACTCTATTCTCATCCTACTCTAATGTATGAGATTTGGAGTCCTAGGTCGGAAATATAAGGATCTGGTGTGGGCTTTATATGAAATATGAACTCTCCTATCTCATGAGTTAATTTTTTCGTGTGAGACTCTCCCAAGATTCATATCAATTGATATCAAAGGAGAGCCTTTCACTAATCAGTGTCTATGTTTCTGTGACTTAAAAAAAAAATTCTGAAAATTATTTTATAGTTGTATGATGCGTGACAAAAAGGTTCTATTATGGAAGCAAAAACAAACTAAATAACATACGTAACCCAATATAAATGATGTTTCCACTTTCCACAATTACAAGAGAAGATGGCCCATAAAACGACGGGTTCAAGTTGCGGGCTTTGGACTTTATTTCAGGACGCCAAAATGCCAGATCCTGAACAAGTGTTCCGATGCCCCAAACTGGGTGGGTCACATTAGAGGTGGCAATTTGGGTTGACCCGCCCCGACCCGCCCCGCCCCGCCACCAACCCGCCAAAAACGGGGCGGGCGGGTTGACCCGCCAAAAAATATGGGTTGGAAAAATGAACCCACCCCGTTTTATGGTGGGTTGGCGGGTCAATCCACCAACCCGCCAATTAAAAAAAATTAATTAAAATTCAAAAAATAAATTATATTTTATGAATTTTTCTAATATTATTTTATTTTATTTCACACTTATCTATATTTTTTTAGTCTCAATCTTAAATGTATACTAATATTTGTCAAACATTATTTAGGAACTTATATATAGATAACATTTGTCATGAATAAAATTATTATTCTTTAATTTTTCTAAGAAGTACTAAGATAAAAAAAAAATTGGATATCACAAAAAATTAAGGAATAATGAAATACTACCTAATTGTAAAAAAAATAATAAAAAAATAAAAAATTATAACCCGGCGGGTCAACCCGCCCCACGGCGGGTTGAACCCATTTCAACCCACTTCTAGGCGGGGCGGGTTGAGGTGGGTTGGTGGGTTGAAAATCTCAACCCAACCCGCCCCGTTTTGGCGGGTTGGCGGGTTGACCCGCCGGGCTCAACCCATATTGCCACCTCTAGGTCACATTGTGCTTGGGCTAAAACCAAGACACCACCCGTTGTCCACTTTAGCAACTAATACAACTACACTGAAAGAAAACCTAGGACAACTTAAAAATAGCATTATTATATTATTAAACCTTCAAATTGGGGTGGTGGCGCAGTTGGCTAGCGCGTAGGTCTCATAGCTCTGAGTTATCCTGAGGTCGAGAGTTCGAGCCTCTCTCACCCCAATCTATTTTTTATTTTTTATTGATTCAATTAAATTGTAGCAAGATTTGTTTTAGGAATCTAATTTCGGTTGACATTAATAAATAAGTATATTCGACATAGTTTTATAATCCTACCATTTGTACATAGATCGTAAATTAGCTAGCAAGTTGTGGTCATTTTAACTCACAGAAGAGATGTTCCAGCTCATAACTATGGTGGGTGCCTGGATGGACATTAATTGACATTTGAATCCGGTCACAGTCACAGAAGAATCTGTAACTATTTCAGGGTTTTGTGGGTTTAATTCTTCACATGATCATAATCTGACAATTTCTGTTGGAATATTTCATTTTACATTTAATCTTCTTTGAAAAAAATTACTAAATCAGTAGGAAGACTCCCTTAAAATCGTTTTCTGAGTTTATTAAGGGAATGTCATTCACTTTAAATCATGTCACCATAAATGAGCCGTAGAAATTTTATCCCATATTAAAGACCAAATATATATTTATTCAGCTTGAAATATAACTACTCTAATGATTATATTTTCAATTAAGAAAATGAGATATTTTACGGTTATTCTTTCTCTATCATGAACATATAATGAATAAGGGAGGAAGTTATGCATAAATAGGAGAATTATTTTGGCTCTCCCCGCCCCACCAAATATTTGGTGGGAAGGAGGAGAGAGAGAGTGAAAGAGAGATTGAAAAGAGAGAAAGGAAAGAGGAGGGAGAAAAAGTAAAAATAAAAAATAACATGTATCAGGACCACCATGGTTTTGGAGCACAATAAAAATTTGCCTTCAACAGAGACCGACAAGCTAGCTCTCTACCTGCATAGAATTGCGATTCTCAAACCCTAACCATTCTTTCTCTCTCTCTGATTCCATTTTTTTGTTCTTATATATTTGATTTTCTCATTCTCACGAGCACTTGATCCCGATTCTCAAATCCTAACCACTCTTTATCTCTTCTTGCACAGCATTGCCATATTCTCGAAAGGATGTTGAAGGATAGCTCTTTGTTGTCAAGACGTAATCAACAATACTGACTTCTTTGTTGCAGAGCATTGCCATTTTCCTTTTCTCTCTCTTCATTTGACTTTTCCTCTAATTCAATGGTGATTGGAGTGGTAGTGAAGTGGTAGTAGAAAAATTTAGTAGTAAGAATATTCTACCTCTATCTCTCATATCTTATTTTGATTATTTCTTGTCAACTTATGAACTTAGCAATTAGGAAGCAACCTATTTCAGAAACTTCAAGATTCAACCAACAAAAGCCTGGGCATTGCTCATCAAGGGATTGTTCTCTTGAGCTTGATTGTAATGCGAGCAAGCATTCTGATGGTGAAACTTCATAATTTTACTTTTAATGTTGAAATCTATATTATTAGTTTATGTTAGATTAGGATGTTTTGAATTTGAAATGTTGTTGTAAAAGTTTAAATTAAATTTCTGTTTGTAACAAAGTATTCGTTTAGAGAGTTGTTAGAGGTTTTTTAGGTCTTATAGTTATTCTGATTTGTATATAAATTCATCTTAATTGAAGAGGAAAGATATGAATGAAACATAAGTATTTCAATATTAAGCCTTTTTATATGAGTGTTAGAGTGTATTTATACTTTTACTCATTTAAAAAGTATTAACCAAATGCAAGCATAAATATGAAGTATGATTGGTGTGCTATAGTATTGCTTTTGGATAACTAGTATTTAATAATTGTTTTCAAGAAAATGTTAAGAGATCAAACAAATAAATAATAAATTGATTAACAAATCAAGTGATGGAGCTCAATTCCAAAGTTATGATATACAAATCTTTCAAATTTGGATAACTAGTATTTAGTAGAGGTTTAAACTGCCAAAATAATAAACAAATTATAGCAGACTATGTCCTCCAGAAAATGATAAATGTTGTGGGGGTCTTTGAATGACAAAAAGTCAAACATATTGTGGAGGTTAGTAAACCTCCAGAAATAGTACGTTTGTGGGGGGTCTTGAACCTCTAGAAAATGCAACATTTGTGGGGTCTAGAATCTCCACAAAATACTTCAACAAATTGTGACATTGCACAAAAAGACGCCACAAAATATGTTGTGGCGTAGGAAAATCTGGAGGTTGTTGTGAATGCCACAAATGTATTTTGTGGGGGTCAAAAACACCCACAATATGAAAATATGACCCCACAAAATACCTGAATTTTTGTAGTGGATCCAAAAATTTCCTAATAACCTTGACTTCGAGGTTAAGGCTGCCCGACCTAATTCATTTCCCAGTCTAGTTCATTTCCTAGTAAATAAAACATATAAAAGTTATTACTTATATATATATATATATATATATATATATATATATATATATATATATATATGGGGTAAACATATCTACAGCCACTTTAGATAAGGTTATCTACAGCTATTCCAAAAATCACGTCGTTTTATTTATTTATTTCCTTATATTAATTGACTCATCCTTGAATGATTATGATTCTTTTTTTCTCTCTCTTCCTTCATCATCATTGATCCATTTTTGTATGGTTATGATTTAGTAGCCGGAGATAAAATTATCTCAAGCAGCTTGAGAAACAACAAGCCCTATATATATAAGGCAGTCCTTTGACACCAGTGTCAAATTTTAAACAATCTTAGAGTCGTTAGATCAAAAAAGATTAACAGTGTCACATACGTGCAAATCAGAGTCGTTGATCTTTTTTGATCTAACGGTGTGCTAAAATTTGACACTGGTGTCAAATGATCCTATATATATATATATATATATATATATATATATATATATATAAGACAAATGTGTATCATTTTAAATGACACAACTTCTGTCACTTCAAAGACACAAAGAAGTGTGAGTCCACTGAAAAAAAATGTAGGTCACATCTCTTCGTGTATATGAAATGACATCATTTGTGTCATTTCAAATGGCATTTTTCATATATATATATATATATATATCTATCTATATATATATGTACGTATGGGAAAAATGTTTCTGCAATTAATGCAGATAAGAGTCTTTATCATTATACATCGTTTTGGTATTGAAATCTTAAAAAACTATAATTATAAAGACTATTATAATCCTGAAATAAATTAAAATTACAAAAACACTATGATTTTCGCCCAAAATGACGTCGTATTGGGTTTACTGTTATCTGCAGTAAGCCAATATTACGTCGTTTTGGGGCGAAAATCATGATGTTTTTGTAATTTTAATTTATTTTAGGGTTATAATAGTCTTTATATTTATAATTTTTTTGGATTTCAATACCAAAACGATGTCGTTTTGAAAATAAATCCAGATAACTTATCTGCATTAACTACAGAAATATTTTTTCCTATATTATATTTGGGTTTGTTTTTTTATATTAAATGCGGATAAGTTATCTACATTGAATACAAAACAACGTTTTGTTGAGACAAAAGTCAAGATATTTTTAATTATAATTTATTTCAAGATTATAAGAGTCTTTATCATTTTTTTTTTTTTTTAATCTTTCAACTTAAAATGATATGAGAATGAATCTTCGATATGTTGAAAAGCCTGTATATTATATATCGCTAGATGAAGAGGAAGCAAAATAAACTTTGCTAGTTGATAGCCCAAAGCATATCGCAATTAAGTTGAAGAGCAGTGACAACACGATGAGACAATATGAGATATTGTCAGCAAAAGGAAGCAAAAGCAAGGTGCAAACCTAAGCTCAAGGCAGGTAGTTAGGAGGCAATGCAGAGCAAGGGCCTGACTTGGCCCCTTGGGTGTTGGGTTTAAGCGACTCACTTTGATCAAATGTGGGAGATACAAGTGACCTAAACATGAGAGTTTAAGGTCATAACGCACAACATAGGGCATAACACACAAAAATTATCAAATAACTTTGGTTTTGTTTACAAGTCAGGTAAGGTGATTAAGTCTTAGATTCAGAAAAGGATGACAAGGATGCATGAACAAAATTTCTTAAAATTAAAAGAAAAGACTTGATTTAATGAGTGGTTATGGATCGAGAGGGATCTACCTAAGTTTAAGAGAGTAGGGGAAAGCGTCCATGTGTAGGTCCCAAATTATATGTCTGGTCTGACCTATATTTACAAAATAAAAGCTTTGGTTTTGGCCTGTTAGTCTATTTAAGCCTATTAAATAGGAGTTTTATAATTCATTCAACATGATAATTAAATTTTTCCTACACACTCTTCGAATTTGTGCTGATATGGGTCTCAATATAAAACACATAATATTATTTTATTATTCAAAATTATTATAAAACCCATTAAACATTCAGCAATTAAAAGAATTACTAAAATAATATTATTTTATTACTTAAAATTATTAAAATAATACTTTTATTTATTATATTTTAAATAAATAATATGATATAGGCCGGTCTTTAAGTTTATAGACCCGACATGTACAAAAAAGCATATGGCCAGTTTTCTAAATAGGTTTTTTAAAAGTCAAGCATGTTCTATTTTACTATTTGTAATATGCCAAGTCTGGTCTAATATAAGCTAAGTTGTAGACATCTGTAGGCCGACCTACCCGCAAGTTTTCGAGCTTATATGGTAATAATATATGTAGTTTGTATTATTGCTCTGCTAATTTTGTTGTTTTTCTAAATATTGTAGTTGAGAAACTTGTATAATATATACTTAAAATAAAAAACAACTATAATTTTTATATATATTACTATTAATAGTATTATGTCATATAAATATAATATTTTATGGCCCGTCATTGTCTAACAATTCTTGGTATGCCGATTTTGCCTCCATAAACCTATATTCTTCTGCCGTCACTGGTTGTGAATCTTAGCTAATAGCCTAATAGGATAATTGTTACATGTGAATTACAGATGCAGTTGATAAGAACTCTAATTATTTAATAATAACCTCATTAGTTAAAACTTCAAATGCACGAAAATCACCTTAAAAAGTGTTTAGAGTTTGACTCAAGTTAATAAAGAGCTAAACCTAATTATTTTTGAATGTGTCTGACAGTGCAAAATGCGTTGCCCTCTATTTTAAACCCACTGCTATGCAATTCTTTCTACATTTGAGGGCCATGGGCCACAGAATTTAAGGTAAATCTTATCTAAGCCAAAAATAGACAAAGTAGACATACAGGAGAAAATTATGACCCCCTCAACAAAGGCTCTTTTCATTCAACTGTAATATTCTCCGGCCACCTATCACACCATTTCTTTCACTACTCCTCTTTTCCAACTTCTATTAGCTGCCAATTTATCTATTATGGCACTAGTCGTTATTCAAGTCCCAAAATCCGATAAAATCTAACTTGCATTGCCCTGATAATTTTTCATTACAAAAAAAAAAAAATAAGAGAAAAAGAAAAAAAACCATGGACCCTCGGATGTATATTATAAATTATATATGTAGCTATTATAGCCTGCCTCATTCACATGCAAATTATATCAATAATATCATTCTTTAACTTGACATGAATCAAAATCAGCTTCAGGCTCTACCTCTGCTAAGCAGCTTCCTTGGTTCAGCACCACAAGAAAGTTTACTACAAAACCAAAATCCAAAACCATGCCATAGTACTACTCAAGCAGAAGATGTCACAGTGGCCTTACACATAGGCCTCCCTGACAATTCAAGTGGCTCCACCAATAATAATGGATTTGTGAATGCAGCACCTCATGTTCCTCACAATTACTGGATACCAACTCAAGAGCAGATCCTCATTGGATTCAGCCATTTCTCTTGTCCTGTCTGCCTCAAAACCTTTAATCGTTACAACAACCTTCAGGTGCAGTTCTTTCTTATTTTAATTCATTCATCAGAACCTCTGGTACACATTGGCACTTAGCCAGAAATCTCTAAATTAAACTGAAGTTTTTCACGTTCAATTATTGAGATTTTGAGTGATATATACATATCTTTAAGTGTAGTCTTCTCAACAATCCTGTAGTCTTAGTCTATATAAAATAATGTTACTGAGCTCAGGGTTAACTTTGTGGCAGATGCATATGTGGGGACATGGATCACAGTATCGTAGAGGACCAGACTCACTGAAACGAACTCATCCACGACCCTTGTTAGACATTCCATGCTATTGTTGCTCAATAGGATGCAAGAAC
This sequence comes from Gastrolobium villosum, assembly GCA_032173675.1. NCBI lineage: Eukaryota > Viridiplantae > Streptophyta > Magnoliopsida > Fabales > Fabaceae > Gastrolobium > Gastrolobium villosum. The sequence goes on along the minus strand of JAVKPL010008414.1, from coordinate 4,388 downwards.
AACATTGAGCACCCAAGAGCCAAGCCTTTGAAGGATTTTAGAACACTGCAAACACACTACAAGAGGAAGCATGGTGCGAAACCCTTTACATGTCGCAAGTGTGGGAAGCCTTTAGCTGTCAAGGGTGATTGGAGAACCCATGAGAAAAACTGTGGCAAGCGCTGGCTATGTGTTTGTGGTTCAGACTTCAAGCATAAGAGGTCACTTAAAGACCATATCAAAGCATTTGGCTTTGGCCATAGCCCTTTTTCTTCATCTGAGAGCATGTAAGCACTTCATTACATATGACATTGAAGATCTTGTCTCTCTAGTACTTAACAAATTGATAACTAAGAGACATGTTATTATAAATTACTAGAGAGAAGTATATTCTTCTCAAGTTATCAGGTTTTAAATAGAGGGACATGGAAAGAGACTTGGGAAAAAGGAACCTGAAAGTACTTTTTTTTTCTTGCTTCATTATGTATAAATAGATTGTTCTGTGTGCATTTAGACGTTGCCTTCTAAGCATATCATCAAAATAAATGAACAAATTCTGAAATCTCAATTGATTTCTTCTTCTAAGGAATTGAAGTGTAGCTTTTTCAATTCAGGATAATGTTTCTTATTTACATTGTCTAACATGAAGTCATTCTGGATAGGTGAGTACTTATCACAATATTAGTATCTTATAAACATCCAGGAATTTCGTTTTATTTCTTCCAGATCAGTGGATGGTCATGCATTGCTAAAGCTCGATTGTATAACTAGACACTCCAGCTTCTTTAAAATCTCAATCTTTAAAACCTTTGTCTTTTATTTCTTATTATATTTGTGCTTATCTTTAAAACCTTTGTCCTTTATTTCTTATTATATTTGTGCTTATCTAAGGGCATAATGACTTTGGTGATATTTCTACACATTATACATAATACGTAAGCTCTTTTGATGCAGGGAAGTGTTATCCTTAAGAGTAAAAGTCTTTTATTAGAAATGTAGGAAAGTGACTTCTTGCATAAAACTTAATAGCAAACCCACAGGGTAGCCGGTCCAAAACAACTAGCAAGCACCAAATTATTATCCACTAAAGCTCTCTCAAATATACATGCTTTGCTTACATGGAACTGATCGTTAATATCAATTTTATTTTGGAAATGATACTAAACTATCCATAAAAAGAACTAAAATGAAGCAGGACACAAAAAGTTAACGTACGTTTCCCTTTGGCTCTGTTTTGTGTCATGAGGCGTTGCCATATACAATTACAAAGTAACTCCCCTTTTTTTTTTTTCTGTAACCACCGACACCTCTCAAGTTAATAAACTTTGGGTCCTCTTTTTACCAACCAAGAATTTACCTTTTACTCAAGGGTAGGGGTAGAGGTGTTCATCAACCGATTTAAACTGTGGTGACTGAACCGAAAAATCGATAATCGAATAAACTGAAAACCGAAAAAAATCGCAAATTTTAATTGGATTGGATCGGTTTTCGGATTGATAGATGAAAACCGATCCAATCCAAATCGATCCAATATATTAATTCTCTTCTACCTACTTGGGCCCATCCCCAATCATATCCCAAAATTTTCTAAACCCAAGACCCATTAACCCATCAACTAAATCCAAGAAAAAACCTAGTCAGATCTCATCAATAAATTTTTATTGTTATTGTGTAGAGCTTCATATCTTATTACCAAGAAAATATATATATTATTGTTTACCGATGCGTTTGTATTTCAAAAGAATTTTTTTTTACAAAGTCAATACATACAAAAGATATTATTTGCACAATAATTATGAAACAAATTTTAGGATTTTCAAAAAACCGAAAACCGATCCAATCCAAACCGAAAAAAATTGGATTGGATTGGATCGGATTTGAAAAAAATCCAAACCGAATGAATGATTACATGATCAAACCGAAGGGATTGGATCAGATGATTTTTACTTTCAAAGCTGATCCAATCCAGACCGCGAACATTCCTATTCAAGGGTAATCAATGATGAGGAAGGTGGAAGGCGGATGACTTTAGGATTTTAATAAATCAGGGCAGATCATATAAAGAAAAAAAATGCAAAATAACATAATCACCCTCAAAGCGTATATGCTTTCTGACATTTTCCCATCGTAATTCCAAAGCTGCAGATGCCGATTCCTTCTTTAAATTGCAGCTTTTTCCTTGTGATTGAATTCTTTTGCAATTGAGCTTGTGAATTGTTAATTTGATGCATTGTGACTGTGGGGGTATGACTGGTTACCTGATTGCTTGAGAGATCACACATAAACCTCATAGTTTATTCACCAGGCGTATGCGTATTTCTAAATTTTGGTGTTATGGTTTATATCTCATGTTGTAGAGATAATGTTATAAGATGAACCCACATGTAAGAGGAGAGAGAGAAAAAAAAGAGTGATGGGACATGTTATCAGCAAGGAGTATGGCATCCAAAGGGTTTGTAGCAAAATGGACTGATAAAAACACATATCTTTTTGTTAATTTGCTGGTTGAGGAAGTTAAAAAAGGGAATAGAACAACATCTACTTCAGTAAGAAAACATGGAAAAGCATTAAAGATGAATTCACAAAACAAACAGGGCTTCATTACACACTAAATCAACTGAAAAACAAGATGAATAAACTTAGACAAGAATATTCAAGTTTCAAGAAATTACTAAGCATATTTTGTTTTGGTTGGGACACTATTTTGAAAACTGCTACAATTAATATTGTTAAACTCGAGTTTCTACATAGAAACGGAAAGGGTGGTAGAAACGTAAAACCTATAAAAATGACACGAAACGTAAATTTTTTACTTTCTATCACTTAAGGTTAAGATACAAAATTATATATATGCATGTAAAAAAAATATCACATAATGAATATGTGTGTTGAGTCACTTATCTATCTAAAAAGGAAAATTATTTTTCATAACCAAGTATCAAAATTATAAACAATGATAATTAACAAGTAATGGATAACCAATCTGCTCAAACTGTTTTATACACTCTGCTGAATTTGGATCATCGCTCATCAGGATATATTTTCACTTCTTTCAATGCACACAATAATCTAAAAACACAAAACGATTCTCATAGCATAACTTATAATAGAATTGTAGCTTTATAAGACATAATTATAAAAAACATATATCCAAATAAAAAGATATTAAGATATTGTGAATATGATTCGGGGAAAACGAAAATTAGGTTTTTTAATTTTTTTTTTTGTAAATCTTTTTTTATTAAATTTTTAGTTTTATGTAAAAACGGTAAAAACGTAAGTTTTTACCATTTTTATGCTGCGTTTTGACCAATGACAATTTTTACTTGAATTTTAACACACACCACTTTGTTAAAAACATAAAAATGTGAATTTTTACGTTTTTATACTAGTTTTTAACAACAATGGCTACAACCGAGGATGCATCTTTATGGGATATCCACATTAAGGTAACTTTTAACATAGTGTGTCCACGTGATTTCTTATAAATTTGTTGATTTTTTTAAACATAATTAGGTAAATCTTCTGTACAGGACAATCCTCAATGGGAGAAATTCCGAAAGAATGGCCTTCCTTATTGGGAAGATTTAGTTGAGATATTTGGGGATGTTTATGCAAGTGGAGATAATGGCAAAGGAAATGCTGAGGTACACCAAATTTCATATGGAGATGATGATAATATTGACAGTATTGTTGAGACGCCTAGTCATGTACTACATACACAAGAATATAAAGAAGATAAGCATACGCTTAATGAAGATTTATTTGCATCTGATCCTGTTGAGACACCTAGTCCTGCACAACATAGACAAGATAGGACCCCAAATGCAAAGCGTAAAAGAAGTAGTGGGAATACAGATATTGTGATGGCATGTCAAGCCATTCAGGATCTGGTTAAGATTAGACAAAACCAATGTCACCATAATTATGCTAATTCTGCTACTACAAAAGTGAATGAGGATCCTTACTCAGTTGACGCTGCAATGGATGTATTGAATGGCATGATAGGATTGGAGAATGAAGTGTACTGCAAAGCAGTTGATAAGTGGTTGAGAGCCGAGCATGAAGAATAGCCTTTATAAACGCTCCACCTGAGAGGAGAGCTTCTCTCCTATAAATTTTTAAATGAATGAAATTGTTTTGCAACTTTTTGATTTTGTCTTGTTTAATAGCTTGGAGACCATATTTTAATTATTTTTTTCATATGACTATGTTGTGGATACTTTTTTAATTTTCATTTTTTGTATAACTATGATGAGGATACATTTTAAATCTTCAATTTTCATATGACTATGATATTATTTTTTTGTTAATGTGATTTATTTTTTGAAATATGTTAGCATGAATTTAATGATGACAATATCTATTGATGCAGTATTTTTATGGTTGATTCTCCTGTTTGTTTGACT
>JAVKPL010008413.1:0-11339 GCA_032173675.1 Gastrolobium villosum | reverse complement strand
ATTTTGTGACGATTTTCGACTGAAAACGGATTCCGTCGAAAATGGATGAATAAAATAAATGCAAAAGAAATTGGTTTTGTGAAGTTTTTCGACGGAAAATGGATTCCGTCGAAGATTTTTGACGGAAAATGTATTCCATCGAAAATGGATGAATTAAATTAATGCAAAAGTAATTGATTTTGTGAAGTTTTTCGACGGAAAACAAATTCCGTCGAAAACAGATGAATCAAATAAATCCAAAAGAAATTGATTTTGTGAAGTTTTTCGACTGAAAATGGATTCTGTTGAAGATTTTTGACGAAAAATGGATTCCGTCGAAGATTTTTGATGGAAAATGAATTCCATCGAAAATGGATGAATAAAATAAACGCAAAAGAAATTGATTTTGTGAAGTTTTTCGACGGAAAATGGATTCTGTCGAATATTTTGGATTCGGAAATTTCGGACGGAAAATGAATTCCGTCGAAAATGGATGAATAAAATAAATGCAAAAGAAATTGATTTTATGAAGTTTTTCTACGAATAATGTATTCCGTCGCAAATAGATTAATAAAATAAATGCAAAAGAAATTGAGTTTGTGAAGATTTTTAACGGAAAATTAATTCCGTCGAAAACGGATGAATAAAATAAATGCAAAAGAAATTGATTTTGTGAAGTTTTTCGACGGAAAATGGTTTCCGTCGAAGATTTTTGACGGAAAATGAATTCCGTCGAAAATGGATGAATAAAATAAATGCCAAAGAAATTGATTTTATGAAGTTTTTCGACAAAAAATGGATTCCGTCGAAGATTTTTGCCGAAAAATGTATTCCGTCGAAAACGGATGACTAAAATATATGCAAAAGAAATTATTTTGTGAAGTTTTTCGACGGAAAAAGAATTTCGTCGAAAACGGATTAATAAAATAAATGCAAAAGAAATTGATTATTTGAAGTTTTTCGACGGAAAATGGATTCCGTAGAAGATTTTTGATGGAAAATGGATTTCATCGAAGATTTTTGATGGAATATGGATTTCGTCGAAAACGGATGAATAAAATAAATGCAAAAGAAATTGATTTTTTGAAGTTTTTCGACGGAAAATGTATTCCGTCGAAGATTTTTGACGGAAAATGAATTCCATCGAAAACGGATGAATAAAATAAATGCAAAAGAAATTGATTTTGTGAAGCTTTTCGACGGAAAATGGATTTCGTCGAAGATTTTTGACTGAAAATGTATTCCGTCAAAAACGGTTGAATAAAATAAATGCAAAAGAAATTGATTTTGTGAAGTTTTTCGACGAAAAATGTATTCCGTCGCAAACGGATTAATAAAATAAATGCAAAAGAAATTGATTTTGTGAAGATTTTTAACGGAAAATTAATTCCGTCGAAAACGGATGAATAAAATAAATGCAAAAGAAATTTTTTTTTTGAAGTTTTTCGACGGAAAATAGATTCCGTCGAAGATTTTGGACGGAAAATGTATTCAGTCGAAAACGGATGAATAAAATAAATGCAAAAGAAATTGATTTTGTGAAGTTTTTCGACGGAAAATGGATTCCGTCGAAGATTTTTGACGGAAAATGAATTCCGTCGAAAACGGATGAATAAAATAAATGCAAAAGAAATTGATTTTGTGAAGCTTTTCGACGGAAAATGGATTTCGTCGAAGATTTTTGACGAAAATGTATTCGTCGAAAACGGTTGAATAAAATAAATGCAAAAGAAATTGATTTTGTGAAGTTTTTCGACGGAAAAAGAATTGCGTCGAAAACGGATTAATAAAATAAATGCAAAAGAAATTGATTATTTGAAGTTTTTCGACGGAAAATGGATTCCGTAGAAGATTTTTGATGGAAAATGGATTTCATCGAAGATTTTTGATGGAATATGGATTTCGTCGAAAACGGATGAATAAAATAAATGCAAAAGAAATTGATTTTTTGAAGTTTTTCGACGGAAAATGTATTCCGTCGCAAACGGATTAATAAAATAAATGCAAAAGAAATTGATTTTGTGAAGATTTTTGACGAAAAATGAATTCCATCGAAAATGGATGAATAAAATAAATGCAAAAGAAATTGATTTTGTGAAGTTTTTCGACGGAAAATAGATTCCGTCGAAGATTTTGGACGGAAAATGTATTCAGTCGAAAACGGATGAATAAAATAAATGCAAAAGAAATTGATTTTGTGAAGTTTTTCGACGGAAAATGGATTCCGTCGAAGATTTTTGACGGAAAATGAATTCCATCGAAAACGGATGAATAAAATAAATGCAAAAGAAATTGATTTTGTGAAGCTTTTCGACGGAAAATGGATTTCGTCGAAGATTTTTGACTGAAAATGTATTCCGTCGAAAACGGTTGAATAAAATAAATGCAAAAGAAATTGATTTTGTGAAGTTTTTCGACGGAAAATGGATTCCGTAGAAAATGGATGAATAAAATAAATGCAAAAGAAATTGATTTTGTGAAGTTATTTGACGGAAAATGGATTCCGTCGAAGATTTTTGACGGAAAATGTATTCCGTCGAAAATGAATGAATTAAATTAATGCAAAAGAAATTTATTTTGTGAAGTTTTTCAACGGAAAATGAATTCCGTCGAACATGGATTAATAAAATAAATGTAAAAGAAATTGATTTTTTGAAGATTTTTAACGGAAATTGAATTCCGTCGAAAACGGATGAATAAAATAAATGCAGAAGAAATTGATTTTTTGAAGTTTTTCGACGGAAAATGGATTTCGTAGAAGATTTTTGATGGAAAATGGATTCCGTCGAAGATTTTTGACGGAAAACGAATTCCGTCGAAAATGGATGAATAACATAAATGCAAAAGAAATTGATTTTGTGAAGTTTTTCGACGGAAAATGGATTCCGTCGAAGATTTTGGACGGAAAACGAATACCGTCGAAAATGGATGAATAAAATAAATGAAAAAGAAATTGATTTTGTGAAGTTTTTCGACGGAAAACGGATTCCGTCAAGAATGGATGAATAAAATAAATGCAAAAGAAATTGATTTTATGAAGTTTTTCGACGAAAAATGTATTCCGTCGAAGATTTTGGACGGAAAATGAATTCCGTCGAAAATGGATGAATAAAATAAATGCAAAAGAAATTGATTTTATCAAGTTTTTCGACGAAAAAGGTATTCCGTCGAAAACGGATTAATAAAATAAATGTAAAAGAAATTGATTTTGTGAGGATTTTTAACGGAAAATGAATTCCGTCGAAAATGAAGTTTTTCGACGGAAAATGGATTCCGTAGAAGATTTTTGATGGAAAATGGTTTCCGTAGAAGATTATTGATGGAAAATGAATTCCTTCGAAAACGGATGAATAAAATAAATGCAAAAGAAATTGATTTTGTGAAGTTTTTCGACGGAAAATGGATTCCGTCGAAGATTTTTGACGGAAAATGAATTCCGTCGAAAATGGATGAATAAAATAAATGCATAAGAAATTGATTTTATGAAGTTTTTCGATGAAAAATGGATTCCGTCGAACATTTTTGACGAAAAATGTATTCCTTCGAAAACTGATAAATAAAATAAATGCAAAAGAAATTGATTTTGTGAAGTTTTTCGATGGAAAACAAATTCCGTCGAAAACGGATGAATAAAATAAATGGAAAAGAAATTGTTTTTGTGAAGATTTTTGACGGAAAATGAATTCCATCGAAAACGGATGAATAAAATAAATGCAAAAGAAATTGATTTTGTGCAGTTTTTCGACGGAAAATGGATTCGGTCGAAGATTGTTGACGGAAAATGTATTCCGTCGAAAACGGATGAATAAAATAAATGCAAAAGAAATTGATTTTGTGATGTTTTTCGACGGAAAAAGAATTGCGTCGAAAACGGATTAATAAAATAAATGCAAAAGAAATTGATTTTGTGAAGTTTTTCGACAGAAAATAGATTCCGTCGAAGATTTTTGACGGAAAATGAATTCCGTCGAAAATGGATGAATAAAATAAATGCAACAGAAATTGATTTTATGAAGTTTTTCGACGAAAAAAGGATTCCGTCGAAGATTTTTGACGAAAAATGTATTTCGTCGAAAACGGCTGAATAAAGTAAATGCAAAAGAAATTGATTTTGTGAAGTTTTTCGACGGAAAACAAATTCCGTCGAAAACGGATGAATAAAATAAATGCAAAAGAAATTTATTTTGTGAAGTTTTTCGACGGAAAATGGATTCCGTCGAAGACTTTTGACGGAAAATGAATTCCATCGAAAACGGATGAATAAAATAAATGCTAAAGAAATTGATTTTGTGACGATTTTCGACTGAAAACGGATTCCGTCGAAAATGGATGAATAAAATAAATGCAAAAGAAATTGGTTTTGTGAAGTTTTTCGACGGAAAATGGATTCCGTCGAAGATTTTTGACGGAAAATGTATTCCATCGAAAATGGATGAATTAAATTAATGCAAAAGTAATTGATTTTGTGAAGTTTTTCGACGGAAAACAAATTCCGTCGAAAACAGATGAATCAAATAAATCCAAAAGAAATTGATTTTGTGAAGTTTTTCGACTGAAAATGGATTCCGTTGAAGATTTTTGACGAAAAATGGATTCCGTCGAAGATTTTTGACGGAAAATGAATTCCATCGAAAATGGATGAATAAAATAAACGCAAAAGAAATTGATTTTGTGAAGTTTTTCGACGGAAAATGGATTCTGTCGAAGATTTTGGACGGAAAATGAATTCCGTCGAAAATGGATGAATAAAATAAATGCAAAAGAAATTGATTTTATGAAGTTTTTCGACGAAAAATGTATTCCGTCGCAAACGGATTAATAAAATAAATGCAAAAGAAATTGATTTTGTGAAGATTTTTAACGGAAAATTAATTCCGTCGAAAACGGATGAATAAAATAAATGCAAAAGAAATTGATTTTGTGAAGTTTTTACGGAAAATGGTTTCCGTCGAAGATTTTTGACGGAAAATGAATTCCGTCGAAAATGGATGAATAAAATAAATGCCAAAGAAATTGATTTTATGAAGTTTTTCGACGAAAAATGGATTCCGTCGAAGATTTTTGACGAAAAATGTATTCCGTCGAAAACGGATGACTAAAATATATGCAAAAGAAATTATTTTGTGAAGTTTTTCGACGGAAAAAGAATTTCGTCGAAAACAGATTAATAAAATAAATGCAAAAGAAATTGATTATTTGAAGTTTTTCGACGGAAAATGGATTCCGTAGAAGATTTTTGATGGAAAATGGATTTCATCGAAGATTTTTGATGGAATATGGATTTCGTCGAAAACGGATGAATAAAATAAATGCAAAAGAAATTGATTTTTTGAAGTTTTTCGACGGAAAATGGATTCCGTCGAAGATTTTTGACGGAAAATGAATTCCATCGAAAACGGATGAATAAAATAAATGCAAAAGAAATTGATTTGGTGAAGCTTTTCGACGGAAAATGGATTTCGTCGAAGATTTTTGACTGAAAATGTATTCCGTCAAAAACGGTTGAATAAAATAAATGCAAAAGAAATTGATTTTGTGAAGTTTTTCGACGGAAAACGGATTCCGTCGAGAATGGATGAATAAAATAAATGCAAAAGAAATTGATTTTATGAAGTTTTTCGACGAAAAATGTATTCCGTCGAATATTTTTGACGGAAAATGAATTCCGACGAAAATGGATGAATAAAATAAATGCAAAAGAAATTGATTTTATCAAGTTTATCGACGAAAAATGTATTCCGTCGAAAACGGATTAATAAAATAAATGCAAAAGAAATTGATTTTGTGAAGATTTTTAACGGAAAATGAATTCCGTCGAAAATGAAGTTTTTCGACGGAAAATGGATTCCGTAGAAGATTTTTGATGGAAAATGGTTTCCGTGGAAGATTTTTGATGGAAAATGAATTCCTTCGAAAACGGATGAATAAAATAAATGCAAAAGAAATTGATTTTATGAAGTTTTTCGATGAAAAATGGATTCCGTCGAACATTTTTGATGAAAAATGTATTCCGTCGAAAACGGATGAATAAAATAAATGCAAAAGAAATTGATTTTGATTTTGAAGTTTTTCGACGGAAAACAAATTCCGTCGAAAACGGATGAATAAAATAAATGCAAAAAAATTGTTTTTGTGAAGATTTTTGACGGAAAATGGATTCCGTCGAAGATTTTTGACGGAAAATGAATTCCATCGAAAACGTATGAATAAAATAAATGCAAAAGAAATTGATTTTGTGACGATTTTCGACGGAAAATGGATTCGGTCGAAGATTTTTTACGGAAAATGTATTCCGTCGAAAACGGATGAATAAAATAAATGCAAAAGAAATTCATTTTGTGAAGTTTTTCGACGGAAAAAGAATTGCGTCGAAAATGGATTAATAAAATAAATGCAAAAGAAATTGATTTTTTGAAGTTTTTCGACGGAAAATGAATTTCGTAGAAGATTTTTGATGGAAAATGGATTCCGTCGAAGATTTTTGACAGAAAATGAATTACGTCGAAAACGGATGAATAAAATAAATGCAAAAGAAATTGATTTTGTGAAGTTTTTCGACGGAAAATAGATTCCGTCGAAGAATTTTGACGGAAAATGAATTCTGTCGAAAATGGATGAATAAAATAAATGCAAAAGAAATTGATTTTGTGAAGTTTTTCGACGGAAAAAGGATTTCGTCGAAGATTTTTGATGAAAAATGTATTCCGTCGAAAACGGATGAATAAAATAAATGCAAAAGAAATTGATTTTGTGAAGTTTTTCGACGGAAAACAAATTCTGTCTTAAACGGATGAATAAAATAAATGCAAAAGAAATTTATTTTGTGAAGTTTTTCGACGGAAAATGGATTTCGTAGAAGAATTTTGACGGAAAATGGATTCCGTCGAAGACTTTTGACGGAAAATGAATTCCATCGAAAACGGATGAATAAAATAAATGCAAAAGAAATTGATTTTGTGACGATTTTCGACTGAAAACGGATTTCGTCGAAAATGGATGAATAAAATAAATGCAAAAGAAATTGGTTTTGTGAAGTTTTTCGACGGAAAATGGATTCCGTCGAAGATTTTGGACGGAAAATGTATTCCATCGAAAATGGATGAATTAAATTAATATAAAAGAAATTGATTTTGTGAAGTTTTTCGACGGAAAACAAATTCCGTCGAAAACAGATGAATAAAATAAATCCAAAAGAAATTGATTTTGTGATGTTTTTCGACGGAAAATGGATTCCGTAGAAGATTTTTGACGGAAAATGGATTTCGTCGAAGATTTTTGACGGAAAATGAATTCCATCGAAAATGGATGAATAAAATAAATGCAAAAGAAATTGATTTTGTGAAGTTTTTCGACGGAAAATGGATTCCGTCGAAGATTTTGGACTGAAAACAAATTCCGTCGAAAACAGATGAATCAAATAAATCCAAAAGAAATTGATTTTGTGAAGTTTTTCGACTGAAAATGGATTCCGTTGAAGATTTTTGACGAAAAATGGATTCCGTCGAAGATTTTTGACGGAAAATGAATTCCATCGAAAATGGATGAATAAAATAAACGCAAAAGAAATTGATTTTGTGAAGTTTTTCGACGGAAAATGGATTCTGTCGAAGATTTTGGACGGAAAATGAATTCCGTCGAAAATGGATGAATAAAATAAATGCAAAAGAAATTTATTTTATGAAGTTTTTCGACGAAAAATGTATTCCGTCGCAAACGGATTAATAAAATAAATGCAAAAGAAATTGATTTTGTGAAGATTTTTAACGGAAAATTAATTCCGTCGAAAACGGATGAATAAAATAAATGCAAAAGAAATTGATTTTGTGAAGTTTTTCGACGGAAAATGGTTTCCGTCGAAGATTTTTGACGGAAAATGAATTCCGTCGAAAATGGATGAATAAAATAAATGCCAAAGAAATTGATTTTATGAAGTTTTTCGACGAAAAATGGATTCCGTCGAAGATTTTTGACGAAAAATGTATTCCGTCGAAAACGGATGACTAAAATATATGCAAAAGAAATTATTTTGTGAAGTTTTTCGACGGAAAAAGAATTTCGTCGAAAACGGATTAATAAAATAAATGCAAAAGAAATTGATTATTTGAAGTTTTTCGACGGAAAATGGATTCCGTAGAAGATTTTTGATGGAAAATGGATTTCGTCGAAGATTTTTGATGGAATATGGATTTCGTCGAAAACGGATGAATAAAATAAATGCAAAAGAAATTGATTTTTTGAAGTTTTTCGACGGAAAATGTATTCTGTCGCAAACGGATTAATAAAATAAATGCAAAAGAAATTGATTTTGTGAAGATTTTTGACGAAAAATGAATTCCATCGAAAATGGATGAATAAAATAAATGCAAAAGAAATTTTTTTTTTGAAGTTTTTCGACGGAAAATGGATTCCGTCGAAGATTTCGGACGGAAAATGTATTCCGTCGAAAACGGATGAATAAAATAAATGCAAAAGAAATTGATTTTGTAAAGTTTTTCGACGGAAAATGGATTTCGTCGAAGATTTTTGATGGAAAATGGATTCCGTCGAAGATTTTTGACGGAAAATGAATTCCGTCGAAAATGGATGAATAACATAAATGCAAAAGAAATTGATTTTGTGAAGTTTTTCGACGGAAAATGGATTCCGTCGAAGATTTTGGATGGAAAACGAATACCGTCGAAAATGGATGAATAAAATAAATGAAAAAGAAATTGATTTTGTGAAGTTTTTCGACGGAAAACGGATTCCGTCGAGAATGGATGAATAAAATAAATGCAAAAGAAATTGATTTTATGAAGTTTTTCGACGAAAAATGTATTTCGTCGAAGATTTTTGACGGAAAATGAATTCCGTCGAAAATGGATGAATAAAATAAATGCAAAAGAAATTAATTTTGTGAAGTTTTTTTGACGGAAAATGAATTCCGTCGAAAATGGATGAATAAAATAAAGGCAAAAGAAATTGATATTGTGAAGTTTTTCGACGAAAAATGTATTTCGTCGAAGATTTTTGACGGAAAATGAATTCCGTCGAAAATGGATGAATAAAATAAATGCAAAAGAAATTGATTTTATCAAGTTTTTCGACGAAAATTGTATTCCGTCGAAAACGGATTAATAAAATAAATGTAAAAGAAATTGATTTTGTGAGGATTTTTAACGGAAAATGAATTCCGTCGAAAATGAAGTTTTTCGAAGGAAAATGGATTCCGTAGAAGATTTTTGATGGAAAATGGTTTCCGTGGAAGATTATTGATGGAAAATGAATTCCTTCGAAAACGGATGAATAAAATAAATGCAAAAGAAATTGATTTTGTGAAGTTTTTCGACGGAAAATGGATTCCGTCGAAGATTTTTGACGGAAAATGAATTCCGTCGAAAATGGATGAATAAAATAAATGCAAAAGAAATTGATTTTATGAAGTTTTTCGACGAAACATGTATTCCGTCGAAAACAGATTAATAAAATAAATGCAAAAGATATTGATTTTGTGTAGATTTTTAACGGAAAATTAATTCCGTCGAAAACGGATGAATAAAATAAATGCAAAAGAAATTGATTTTGTGAAGTTTTTCGATGGAAAACAAATTCCGTCGAAAACGGATGAATAAAATAAATGGAAAAGAAATTGTTTTTGTGAAGATTTTTGACGGAAAATGAATTCCATCGAAAACGGATGAATAAAATAAATGCAAAAGAAATTGATTTTGTGCAGTTTTTCGACGGAAAATGGATTCGGTCGAAGATTGTTGACGGAAAATGTATTCCGTCGAAAACGGATGAATAAAATAAATGCAAAAGAAATTGATTTTGTGATGTTTTTCGACGGAAAAAGAATTGCGTCGTAAACGGATTAATAAAATAAATGCAAAAGAAATTGATTTTGTGAAGTTTTTCGACAGAAAATAGATTCCGTCGAAGATTTTTGACGGAAAATGAATTCCGTCGAAAATGGATGAATAAAATAAATGCAACAGAAATTGATTTTATGAAGTTTTTCGACGAAAAAAGGATTCCGTCGAAGATTTTTGACGAAAAATGTATTTCGTCGAAAACGGCTGAATAAAGTAAATGCAAAAGAAATTGATTTTGTGAAGTTTTTCGACGGAAAACAAATTCCGTCGAAAACGGATGAATAAAATAAATGCAAAAGAAATTTATTTTGTGAAGTTTTTCGACGGAAAATGGATTCCGTCGAAGACTTTTGACGGAAAATGAATTCCATCGAAAACGGATGAATAAAATAAATGCAAAAGAAATTGATTTTGTGACGATTTTCGACTGAAAACGGATTCCGTCGAAAATGGATGAATAAAATAAATGCAAAAGAAATTGGTTTTGTGAAGTTTTTCGACGGAAAATGGATTCCGTCGAAGATTTTTGACGGAAAATGTATTCCATCGAAAATGGATGAATTAAATTAATGCAAAAGTAATTGATTTTGTGAAGTTTTTCGACGGAAAACAAATTCCGTCGAAAACAGATGAATCAAATAAATCCAAAAGAAATTGATTTTGTGAAGTTTTTCGACTGAAAATGGATTCCGTTGAAGATTTTTGACGAAAAATGGATTCCGTCGAAGATTTTTGACGGAAAATGAATTCCATCGAAAATGGATGAATAAAATAAACGCAAAAGAAATTGATTTTGTGAAGTTTTTCGACGGAAAATGGATTCTGTCGAATATTTTGGACGGAAAATGAATTCCGTCGAAAATGGATGAATAAAATAAATGCAAAAGAAATTGATGTTATGAAGTTTTTCGACGAAAAATGTATTCCGTCGCAAACGGATTAATAAAATAAATGCAAAAGAAATTGATTTTGTGAAGATTTTTAACGGAAAATTAATTTTTGTGAAGTTTTTTGTAACAGCCCGTTACGTACCGGTATTGTTAACATTGATTATGATATTAAGCGCAGTTACAATCACAGTAGTTGGGTTAATTAAATTACGGGCAAACTTTTTCCTTTTTATCATATTCCTTTTTATAACCATAACCAATTCCGTAATCAATTAAAACAACGCTATAATTGTAAATGCAATACGCGGAAGCATTCAGCTTAACAACACCACTAATCTTCGTTTTTATTCAACTCATTTAAACTTAACCCATTCCTTTAATATCTTACCAAGTTCTAGCCCTTTACATAAGCTACGCGGGGTTTCAAACCACGAATCATTTGGAGTTCTACCCAACAAGTTATGCCCCTTTCTTTAAGTCAAGAAAAACCTGAATTTTCAAAAATTGCACTGTGGTAATCGATTACCAGTGGGTGGTAATCGATTACCACCTGTCAAAAATGAGGCAGTAGCCAAATTTTGACCTCCTCTGTTCTGGTAATCGATTACCAACCTTG
>JAVKPL010008412.1:0-11159 GCA_032173675.1 Gastrolobium villosum | reverse complement strand
ATCATTCCTTTTTCGTTCAGTTACGTATTGCTGGAACAACTTAAAATACAAACAACGAACAACAAAATTGCATGTTCTGCTAAGCTCAACTACAAAGAGAACATGCGATTCTGCCGTTGGTCTTTTATTTTAGAGTTGTCATAATTTGTAATTTCTGCAGCAGCATACATGTTAAATCTAGTTCTCCTTCCAAAGTCCGATAAAGCAGTTTAGTTTGTCCTTTTAGTCTCGTTTCATTGGGCAGCTTTGAGGTTCACCTTAACGATAACACATCCTTTGTCACAACCAAAAGCAAGCCTGCAAGAAGAAGCGAAGTGCTGTCAGACAATGAGGAAAAGTAAAAAGTGTTTTATTGTTGGTAGTCAAAGGAAGTTTCAAATAATTACTGAGGTGATCCTTTCTTGTATCCAATACTCCATACTCTTCCGAGATCAAAGTTCAACGTAGTCTGAAACCTGCAAGTTAACGGTAACTGTTAAAAATGTGAACCACAAGATAGTTTCTTTAACACTTTAAAATAAATATAGTAATTTTGGATGAGAACATGCTAGCGGAAAATGTTTCATTTCTGGGATTTACCCCAACATAAATTGATGAGCCCCATAATAGAAAATGAGATTTCCAATATCTAATGAAGTACCTGTATGTGACAGCATCCCATATTTTAACAGTAGAATCCTCTGAAGCTGTTATTATTATAGGAAACTCAGGATGAGCACATACAGCTGTAACATTGTTTCCGTGTCCTTCAAGTGTTTGTACACAATTTCTAGAATGATAATCCCATATCTGTTGAAATGTGGATGTAAGCTTTGATGCAAAATATTTCAAATTGTAAAGAACCAATTCAACCCAAAAGAGTAAGCTATTGAGTGAGACTACATTAATGATTTTATATATCTCAACACGCCCCCTCACACGAGAGTCTACTGGGCTTGAAGGGTGGACAATGCACAGGCCCGCCTACCTGTGCGAACAAAGAAATTCCACTTGAAAGAAAGTGGGGGGCGGCGAGGATCGAACCCGGGACACAAGGCTCTGATACCATGTAAAGAACCAATTCAACCCAAAAGCTTAAGCTATTGGGTGAGACTACATTAATGATTTTATATATCTCAACACAAACCTTTGCAGTGTAATCATCAGAACCACTTAAAAGATATAGTTTGTCATTGCTAATGAAGTAATCAACACAATTCACTCCTTTCAAGTGTCCATCCAGGGTAAAATTTGGAGTTGAGGAATCAAGACTCCAAATCTACAAAAAGGAGACAATTGAAGCAAAAGTTAGTTAATGAATTTAAGATATGCAGTCATGAAGTTTGCAGCTAAGGGGCACTCATGATACCTTCAAGGTGCCATCAAGGGATGCAGTGGCAAAGGTAGCTGGATCCTTCGGGTTAAATGCCGCTTGCATCACATAATGTGAGTGCCCTTCAAAGGTCTTATAACAAGCCCAACCTTCACTCCAATTCCACACCTTTACAACTTTATCATCAGAAGCTGACACCACATATGGCAGCGAAGGATGCACAGCCAAACTCCTGATATAATCTGTGTGTTCCTCAAATTGTACTATTTTTTCCATTTTGTCATAACTGTAGACGCGAATATATTTGTCATCACTCGCGGCAACAATCCAGTTTTCCCGAGCAATGAACTTTGCCGATCTGACTGCAAGCATTGTCATAGAACAAACATAAGATAACTGAGTTAGGAACTAAGACATGAAGCAAACGTATAATTACACCAAAGAAGTAGGCAGAAATTTATTGTTGACACAAGTGCTGCATTGTGAAATTTACCTGGAGATTCAGTGAATGTGAAAGACTTGACTTCAGTCTGTCAAAGTATCAAAACAAAGGTTAACAATAAACTCTGAAGTCCAGCCTCAAAATTCTAAGACAATCCTCAAGAAAAGAGAGGCACATACATATGCTGAAAGATACAGAACAACTAAAAGTTCTATTGTTTCTAGATCCACAGCCGATTAAAGCAGTAGGAATAAATTCATAAGAGATATTTTTTTCTTTTTCTCTTGTGGATTATCAATAACGCCAGTTTCTGCATACAAATTAATAGATATTGAAATCGGGGTTTCAGGATATAGTTTATTTGTATGAGAAATCGTCCTATAGTGCAGTCTTCACATATAATTGTTTACCTTTGTCTGATAATTCCAAATAGAAATAGTTCCTGAATACAAACCCAGTAGAATCCTGCATGAGAAAAACACTAAATTTAAGTACATACGGTACCAGCCGTAGAAAACATTAAAATTGACGTTTTTGCAGGTGCCTAAAGTTTGTTATACATAGAATTTGAACAAGGAAACTTGCTAATCGATGATGTTTTTCTCATCTTGCATATACAAGAAATCATGTTCTAGCCTTTTAGAGTTGCAGAAATACGTATTAAAAGCCAATTAGAAGTGTCATTACCATGGCTCAGTTGGATGCAGATCAACAGACTTCACTCTTTCGGAGTTTTGAACAAATTCATGCTGATACATAAATAATTATCAGGAAAATGTTAAAATCACTGTACCGGAGAACAAAATTTGAAAAGGAATGAATGAAAAATATAAGCAAAATACATAATCTAGAAAGTAGCAATACCTCAATTTCAAAGGAGAGAGTCTGCTCCTACAGAATCAAAATCACAACAAACAATAAGCAGATTAATTAGTTCATAATTGACACATTTCGTCATTAAGCTAAAGTACGCATGGCAATCAAGAAATGGACCTAACATAACCAAAACTTTAACAACAAAATAGCTTGCTTCTATTGTATTTTGTTTATTCCATTACAGGCATTTATTATTAAGGTACACTATCGTTTTTAATCTAAAAAGAATTAATGGCACGATCTTGATCTCATGTCAAATAATATGAATTAGTAGATCCGTTTATTCAAATTCATGTATGTTGGACCATACATGCTTTCTTTAAAAAGAAATTGATAAATAAATAATTGATACATAGAAAATAACATATTTACATTAGGCTTAGCCTACTGTTTGTACATGGGCTAAAATCTCGTAGGTATAACTTACCACTGCGCAGGATACAGAGACATATTAAAAGATGAGTGCCATAAGGATTAAGAAAGTATATATATATATATATATATATATATATATATATATATATATATAGTTTATTTTTCTCATGTTGCATAAGAAAATAAATCCTTCCTACACACCATAAAAAGTTATGCCACTCATTTTTTTTTGTTTTTTTTAAATAGGTGAGACTCACACTTAATGTATCTATGACATGAGGTTACAATTCTCCTATAACATAATATTTATTTTTTCATATATATATATATATATATATATATTCAAATAAGGACTTTTTTTGTTCCAAAATAAATAGGAAGAATGGAATGTGTATCAAAAAAAAAAAATAGGAAGAATGGAATGAATGACCCACCATATTCTAAAGTTGGTTGGTGGCTCCAAATTCGGTTGTTGATCCAAAGATGTTTGGTTGCTAGTAATGAAGTTGTAGATGTAGGAAACATTGGGGGATCTTTTAGTTTATGTAGTAAAGGATGCTTCGCTGCTAAGAAATGGGAAACAAATGAAAAGATTTCTTTACTATTTAAATAGACAAATACGACCCAAACTGGAGTCATACAGTGCCTTTGCTGCCGTAGATTGCACTTGCGCGTTGTAGTAAACGGCCTAGATTTAACTTCCAAAGTCTAGTTTCTTAAACTCGGTTTCCTAGTTCGTTCCCTGAATCGCTAGCAGTAAGCATTCAGAAGGATAAGGGATTTAGTCAAATTTGTATGGCTCTCACGCGCAATCAACTCCTTTTTTAATTATCATCATTCATAATTGTGAGATATCAGACTATGAAGACAGAAGAAGAATTCACACACAGTGTGAGAGAAAGCAAGAAATGTAAAGAAAGCTTAAAGGAATACTTTTGTATATTGAATGAATAAAAGGTACAAGAGAGCTGCTATATATAGCAGTGGATAAACTGATATAAAAGAAAGAACAGAAATATAACTGTCTTTAACTAACTATAACTAAACATTATCTATTATCCCCCCTCAAACTCAGTGGCAAGGAAAAGACCCTGAGTTTGTTTCTGAAAAACTGAAAAGCAGCGGCGGAAATAGGTTTGGTGAGAAGGTCAGCAACTTGTTCAGTGCCAGGGATGTGTTGAACAAAAACTTGTTTTTGGATTACCCTATCCCTTACAAAGTAGAGGTCGAGCTCGAAATGTTTAGTTCTGTTGTGTAGAATAGGATTTGCAGCTAACATGACAGCACTTGCATTGTCACAGAACACTGTTGGAAGAGCTGTGCAAGAGACTCGAAGTTCTTGAAGAAGAGATTGAAGCCAAGTAATTTCTGCCAAAGTAGAGGCTAAGCTGCGAAACTCAGCTTCTGTGCTAGACCTTGAGACAGCATGTTGCTTTTTGCTTGACCAGGATATGAGATTTGTACCAAGATAAACACAAAAACCAGTTGTGGATTTTCTATCATCAATGTCGGATCCCCAGTCCGAATCACAAAAGGCAAGAATTCGAGAATCCTTGGATTTGTGAAATATGAGACCATGTGTTCTAGTCCCAGCCAAGTATCTCAAGATTCTTTTAACAGCTTTCCAATGAACTTCAAGTGGTTTGTGCATGAATTGACTAACTTTGTTAACAGCATAGGAGAGATCGGGTCGTGTGAGGTGGAGGAGGGTTTGGATTCTGGTTGTTTTGAGTTGAAGGTTGATAGTTGGAATCAAATCTGTAGTAACATTTTAAAGCTGGATGACCTGGTCTGCCACAGATTTGGCATTGAAGACGATTTTGATTCCAGTATTGACCTTGAGTTCTACCTCCTCTGAAGCCGCGACCTCCTCTGCCTCTTCTTCCTCCAAAGGTTCTTCCTCCATTGTTTTCTTGCTGTAAATTGGTTTGAGAGACATTTGCTTGAATTGGTGAAGCATCATTCTTTTTGAATCTTTCTAGCATTTCTTCTTGAGCAAGAAGAAATGCTTCCAGTTCGATGACAGTGAAGGGTGGAAATCTTGACATGGCAGAAGTGATCAAGGGTGTATATTCTTCACTCAATCCATCAAGGATTGCCTCTGAGTATTCAGCATCAGTCATTGGAGAGCCAACAGCTCCCAGAGAATCAACAATCTTTTTAATTTGGAGAAGGTATTCAGATGCTGAACCTTTCTTTTTGATGGATTTCAGCTGGTTTTTGAGTTGTTTTACTTTGGCCTGTGTGTGAGAGGCAAAATAGACTTGAAGTCTTGTCCAGATTTCATGAGCAAATCTGCATCCCACCATCCTGTTCTTGAAGGATATGTTCATAGAAGAGAGAAGCCAAGAAACAAGGAGATGGTCTTGTTGGTGCCAATTTGCATAGTCTTCTGATTCTTTTTTATTTTCTTGATCTGCACTGGTTGCAAATTGATCAGGAACCTTTTCTTTGTTGAGATGATCTTGAAGATTGTGCCCATGAATGGAGGCAAGAGCCAATTGTTGCCAAGGAAGAAAGCTTTCCTCATCAAGTTTATCAGCAATCGGGTTTGAAAAAGACTTCATGATGAGCTTTACAATTTTTGTATTTTCACTGCTTGTAGAGGACTTTGGTGAAGATTGAGGTGACTCCATGGGTCGATGGTGGCTCTGATACCATGTGAGATATCAGACTATGAAGACAGAAGAAGAATTCACACACAGTGTGAGAGAAAGCAAGAAATGTAAAGAAAGCTTAAAGGAATACTTTTGTATATTGAATGAATAAAAGGTACAAGAGAGCTGCTATATATAGCAGTGGATAAACTGATATAAAAGAAAGAACAGAAATATAACTGTCTTTAATTAACTATAACTAACTATAACTAAACATTATCTATTAATAATCATCACCCATGTTTTCAAGTTTCAACTTTCAATATTCATCTTTTATTTGGTTAATGTCTTAAAACTTTGGGAAAAACTATTCTCGGTAAGTTTTTTCTTTCTACATACGGTTTGGTTTTATGTTTGTTATATTATAGGGAAAAGTGTTTGTACATTTAAATGACATAACTTATATCCTTTCTCTCTCACAAAGAGGTGGGATCTACGCCTTTATTTTTTTTTTGTCGACTCTCTCTCCTCCTTTATCTATCTCTTTCTCTCACTTAAAATGACACAACTTTACACCCTTTAAAATGACACACCTGTTATAAAAAAAATGACACACACTTTACTCTATATTATATTAGGTAACATAACTTTTTTATACACATAATTTTTTCGAGGTCTCAACCTTGATTTTTCTCTTTTATTCTCTCACTCTCATATGTAACATAACTTTCTTACACACACAATCACAATTTTATCTGGATCTTATCTCTTGATTTTTTTTCTCTTCTTTCTTTTCTCTCCTCTCTCTTTTCAAGTGTGTGTAAAAAAGTTATTTTTATATTATATAACATAACAAACATAAAACCCTTCTACATATCCTCACGTGACCATGCAATCTTTTTATTTTTTAGTGGGTGGGCTCCACCACTATATATTTAGGATTTTATTTTTCTTTTGTTGCATGAGACAAATTGTCTCATGTAACACACAAAAAGTGGGTGAGACCCACTTTTTTATTTTCTCTCTCTCAACGTTTCAATAATTAAAATAAAAATCACCAAAATACTTTTGAAAAAGTTATCTTCCCAGTTTTCAATTTTTTTTTTTTTTGGTATAACCAGTTTTCATTTGTTTAAAGGGAAAAATGTTTATTATTTTAAATGACATAATTTATATCATTTCACTCTCACAAAGAAGTGAGATTCACACCTTCATTTTTTTTTGTCAACTCTCTCTCATCCTTTATCTATCACTTTTTCTCTCTTAAAATGACATAACTTTACATCCTTCAGAATGACACACACTTTACCCTTTATTAAATTGCTTGTATTACTTGCTTCTAAAGATTTTAATTCTTGTTATAAAAAAAAAAGATTTTAATTCTTACGGGTTTAAATTCATTATCCAATTTATCCTTTAACTGGCCAACAATTACAAACCCTATATGCAAAAAATCGATGCCCGCCTTAATATGAGTTCTCACTTCCACAACTGTTTCGATGTACATGAGAATTAATATTGGGCAATAAAGATATGTTGTTATTTTCAAAAATCTTAAATAATAATGCAGAGCGATTACATACTCGAAGACATTTATCTATCTAATATCTAAATAAGTTTGCAAATACTTTAGAAATATTGAGATATCCACATGTGCAATTGATTACGGGGTATTTGTTTGAGGAGAAATTTTTTGAATAATAGGGAAATATAATTGAT
Source organism: Gastrolobium villosum (assembly GCA_032173675.1). Taxonomy (NCBI): domain Eukaryota; kingdom Viridiplantae; phylum Streptophyta; class Magnoliopsida; order Fabales; family Fabaceae; genus Gastrolobium; species Gastrolobium villosum. Next base: position 3,838 of record JAVKPL010008412.1, on the reverse strand, counting down.
AGGGAAATGGTTGGAAAGTGAGTTTGGTAAGAAAGTTTAAAAAAATCTGTTTGGTTGACCAAAAAATTACTAGGGAAATTAAGTAAGATTATATGAGTCCATGTTTGGCTGAAGGTAAAATATTGATGGGAAAGTTGGTATTAATGACCAAAATAACCTTTATTTTAAATTTTGTTGTTATTACAAAACGTTTTTCGTTCTTCTAACAATTTCAATGTCTCCATAACACTCCCCGTAGACTCTCTCTCATTTGAATGCTTTAATCTGGGAGGAGGAGTCCTCTGGGGCAGTCCCTTTTAGAACAATGTTTGCTCTAGTTTGCTTATAGTTTGGTATATCAGTACCCATGGTCTTTGACGGGAACTATTGGCTTCTATGCTTGCTTCTGGTTTGTACCTGAGAGGTTGTAGGAATGTGAGGACTCGAAGCAACTACTGCCCGGAGGTTTCCTTCCCCATTCCCTGAAAACCCTTTTTGTTTATTGTTAGAATAGCAGTTTGACTGTTAATTTGTTACAATATTACATAACAAGCTTACAACAGTACAATGGAAAACTTCATACAGATCTTTCATCAGTTGAAGATGAACTTAAACGTGTAGATGAAGAGAAGGCGGCTGCAGTGGAGAACCTCAATGGGAGTAGTTGTGTGTGTACTTTGCTAACGGGGTAGTTTTGTCACAAAATTACACCACTCTTTGCCATTTCGCTATGCATCTTCTTCAAATACCACGTTAAGATTGGACATATCACATAGTAACTTTGCTTCCTTTTTGCACGCGAAAGAGATGGCTAGGCAACCATGAAAAGTGGCTTTATTTTTGGTTCTCCTGAACCAAACGAAGCAAACACTTATTCCCACTTATGGTTTGCTGGGCATCTTCACATATCTCTTGAACCAAACACAACCTATGGGTATTCCGGAAACATCCGGTCCTCATGGGTGTGTATGTATTGGATTAGGATTTAAATTTTTTTTTTTTTTTGAGATAAAAAATCTTATAAATTTTAAAATACTATTTAGAATTGGAGGGACTTTAAAGACTATTTTTATTATGAAGATTTCATAATATTGGATTTTAAAGGATTTTAATAGAATTCATAAGATTTGAAAGGACAATATAGATTTATAAGATTTTAAAAAATCATATGAATTTTTAACAAATATTCACAACTACAAGAGTCAATAAAAAATAACAAAGAAATGGAATGATATTAATAAAAAAAAGTAAAACCTAATATAATTTTCTCAATCAGTAAAACATAATATGATTTTTAATAAATATTTAAAATTATTAAGCAACAACTATCTGCATATCTAAAGTCATATGAATCCTGCATACATTAACATTTTCTCATTCATGCTATTGGGTTTGATTAATAGGTTGAAAATCATCTTCTTCATTTGGTATCAGAGCTATATATATATGATTATAAGACCCGATTTTTATTTATTTATTAAAATAATTTTAAATTTGCATATAGACCCTAAAGTTCATGATAAAATTTCGTTTGAAATATTTTTCAATTGATCTTGGAAATTTGGCGATTTTTGTTCTACGTGATAAGAGTCTTCTAACCATATATCATATGCATGTTTTTATTGAGTATTCTAAGAAAATTTTGAATCTGAATTTCTGGGTTTTATTACATAAAAGTTTAGAAAATTTCTCAAATTATTTTTAATTGATACGTACTGAAACCTTAAACTGCTTTGTGACTTTTGAAAAACAAGTTTTTAGTTATCTATTGACACAAAAATTGTTTAAAATTATTTCCTATAGCGAATGAATTTCGTTCATGAATGTATTGTTACGAAATATAGGGTTTATATTGTGAAAGTTTCGATCTTTCTTTAAATTGATCTTGTTTCAATGATGTAAAATGAAAATTAATTTGAGGCTTTTAGTTACCCTATTGTTTTCCCGTTGTTTTATGTTATTTTTAATATAAAAATCATACATTTTTGTGTCAAGAAAATTCGTGACCCATAGCGTAAAAAATTATTTTTTAAACTTACAAAAGATCTAAAAAATCTGCTGTTTTTGAGATGATTATATTAGAATCTTGTTAGTTTGTTATTATTGGGTTGTTTTGTGATGAAATTACCTCAGAATCTGCTATTTTTGAGTTTTGACGAAGCTCCCGTTGCATAACTTGGTCCGTCAAAGGAAGAAGAAGACACTACAGTAAAGAAATCTCAAGAAATTCCAGGGGATAGGATGAGATTGTGAGAGAGACATCCTAATTATATTTTTCACTAAAAATCCTCATGAAATCCACACTAATAAAAAATCCATTAAAATCGTCAGATTTTTTGAATACAACAAGATTGTTTTTCCTTTGTTTAAAATCCTGATTGAATACCAACAAATTTGTATGAACTCTAAAATAATCTTTTAAAATCATAATCGAATACCACATGACTTTTTTTCAATCCTTTAAAATCCTAATTGAATACCAATTTATTTTTTTGTCCAAAAGTAATCCATTAAAATTCTTTGAAATCTCAATCCAATAAACCCCTTTATTATAAGAGCACATATTTTTTTACTGAAAATAGGAAAAAGTGGGACTTAAGTGAGAATAACCATAAAAAATGGGTAAAATGGTAAAAGTAATTTATACTACTTTTGTTTTCTTCCAAATTTAGTAAAAGATAAAGTAAACTTTCAATACTGTGGGAATATAGAAGAAATTTTCCTCACACTCATACAAATCCAAACATATAATAACTCATATAGTATTATCAGAAATAACCATTCATACAAAATAAATACATTAGGAATCTAATAATGTAAATATAAAGCTTAAAGGTCGCTTCGTATATTACTCTTGATGTACATGCAAATTTAAATTCATCTCCTGTCATAAAAAATTGGAGGGTTAAGTATAGACTAACCACCTGTTTTAAAGGGGTCAAATTAGTGGGTGGTTTGACCACATAAGGTTTTGAAAATATCACCTTGATTACCTCTTCTGTCAAATACATTTCAGCACGGTAAGGATACCAAATAGTCAAGTACCCATGACTAAAACTTCATTAATCCATTTAAAAAAAATTCATTAATCCACATTTCTATCATGTAAATCTTATAAGGAAAAACAAAGTATCATATAAATAATGGGTTTTATAATTCTCACGTTCAATGAGAATTGAAATCTCATGTTGTAGAGATAAAAGCTACCCGCGAAACCCATGTGTTAGAAAAAATTATATGTAGAACCCATGTCAGCACGATGGAAATCGAAGGGTGTGTAAAAAAATTTTAATTCTTATATTAAATGAGAATTATAAAATCCTTAACTAATATAGAGATAAGAAAAATGGAAATTTAAAAAACAATGTTACCCGAACCAATTGGCGATGTGAATTCAGCGGAGTCTCTCCGTAAATTGTAATAGTGAATAATTAAATAATCATTAAATTTAAATTAATTTACTAGACACTAACAATTTGAATTAACTTTATCTTAATTCTACCGGTTAAAGGTCAATATATATAAATACACCAATAGAAGTGACACACAATATTTATGTGAAAAATTCATTTGGGAAAAATCACATGCAAGAGTGTAGAAAATCTGCTACGTGAAAAACATTACAACAATTCTCTAATATAAAATATAGAATAATATCTTGCATGGATTGACGCTAATGAAGATTAATTGACACTATTTACAATTAAATCATTTGCAGTCTTCAAGTATGAATTAAAAGGTATATGTTCTTCTAGAAAAATTGAAAGGTTGTTTTGTAACTCACTCTTAATTAATACTAAGGTCATGAACCTTCTATAAGAGAGAGAAGTAATATATTGTACTAGAGAGAGTATGAGAG